>LAPY01002088.1:46587-58694 GCA_000970635.1 Eragrostis tef | reverse complement strand
TCGTTTAGACGGGCGTTTAAATCCGTTTAGAAAAACGTATATATATATATATATATATATATATATATATATAGTCGTATCGGACTCTCATGCCAGGTTAGTTAAGCGGGCATGCGTATTTTTGGGTGTGGGCTAGACATTTTCTCACTAGTATAGGAAGAATCCACACACTAGATGAGTGGGAATGCCACATCATGTTTGTATCAAACAATGGCATGCTCATGTGCACTGTCATTGACAAGGATGTCTTGGAAATGTGTGAGATTGTGAGGATTATAGGTTACCCAAGTTGGGAGGTCAAGCATAAAAAAGGATGGAATCATATTGTGACATGAATGGCGATGCATTCCAATTTTGTCACTTGAGTCAAAGTTCCATGAGAAGTGGTTTGTGTGACAACTAGGCTAAGAGAGCGGGTAGTGGGTTTCAGTTGGATTGAAATAGAATATAAGGCACAAGATAGAGTATTGCATTATGACGTGGAAAGTGTGAGGTGGAAGACACAAGAAAGTAACAAGACCATGCATACCGTGTGGCCACCGATGCCGTGTGTTAGGGCGAAGGGGGCAATTGTGAGGGAATGGTGGCACCGTTCAAGGATGTGATGTGGCAACATTGAATGGGAGGGCGCAGTGGGGATTCCTACCGGTGCGATTAGGGATGGAAATGGGCCGGGTTCGGTCGGGTGGAGCAAAAACCCACCCAAGATGAAAACGACCTCGGGTGAAAAATGACGTCCACACCCACGCTCATGGGTGAAATTTGACACCCACGCCCACACCCATCGGGTTTCGGGTGGTGTCGGGCGCCCATCGAATGTAGCACAAAATACATAAAACACATGTACAAAATAAAAAAATTAATAAATGTACTCATATTAATTATCTTACGGCATGAAAGTTTGGCAAAGAGATATATAAAGTCACATTCTTGGTCACAGTACATTTCGCAACAATTAAATGAAGGTTTATCATCATCTTGAACTCACGAGAATGGGAGGATGGGGGTGATGGGGTCGCGTTTAGAAGTGGGAAGCCGCAGATGGGCTATAATCGGGTCACCTTTGGGTGAAAAACGACACCCATCCTTCACCCCATGTCCGAGTCGGGTCGGGTGCAGGTGACACCCATGGGTGAAAAATTGCACCCACGTCAACGCCCATCGGGTGCCTACACCCATGGGTGAAATTGCCATCCCTAGTTGCGATCTAGAGGGATAGAGAGACCGTGCATTGAGGATGAGGATTGTCCATCTGTATCACATGATGCTTCGTAGCAGTATATTCTTTTTGTTCCCCAATTCTATCCTAGCTCTACCCTATACGTCCGCTTAGAGTCGGCGTTATTTCCCTTTAGATCGACATGGAAATTGCAGAATAAAGAATTCAAGACGAAGACAGATTGATGCCAATACGGAGCGGGTCTTGCACGCTGCCAGCTAGATCTGAGGAAGGGTTCAGGAACTGGGGTAAGGGGAGGTGTGGGTAGGGCGCACAACATTTACTTGCCACCAAAATTAGGGATAAATCATCAGAGCACTTGAACGAAAATTAGAACAAGAAAAAACTTGAAACAAGCACGATACGTATGTGATATTAAAAGTAATGTGTGAATGACATTACTTAGAGACAAATGATGATATAACACATGTTGGAAACTTGGCTCCAACCTCCTTTGTATCTGGCCGTCATAGTTGTGCCCTTCACTTTTGGCACCCACACTAGTGAGACTAGCACAACAACAATAGCAGTTTCTCACATAAGCAATACTTCTAGGCTGCTACAAATCAGTATTCCTAGCAGCGGGTGCCACAACCCTACCGTGTTCAAAGCACTATAGCAGCGGATGCTCTTATCGAACGCCGCTACAAATCAATCAATAAATAAAAACCCTAAGACTGATCCACAAAAAGAAATATTTGTTTGTTAACAAATTAACTACCTAGGGGCAGAAAACATGGAAGGGAAAGAAAACGAATATACGATATAGACCGCGTGGAGAAACGCGCACCTAAATCAAAGATATGGCTGAACGCAGGCACCAAATTTTGAAGGTTAATCAGCTTGAGGGCGAGGCAAAGAAGATCTCGACGCTGCAGGTGGCCAGGGAGCTCGCACGCGCTGTCCACGAAGATGACGAACAGGTTGGCGGCGCAGCCAGTGCGGATGGAGAGCGCCGTCAGAGCAGTGAGCGGCATCAAGAGGAAGGGACTGGCTTGATCTTTGTGGGATATGCGCGTCGAAGAGCTGCAGTGGAGTGATTTCTCTAGGGAGGGCGGCGGCTATGTGGCTGAGGGAGGAGTGAGTTTTGGATTGCAAACTGTGCAGCTAGGGTTTTTTTTTTTGTTGACCGAAACAGAAGGGGAGGCCCCTACTGATGTCGTTTTCTATTAATATGTACAAAACTGTACAGGAACAAGAAAAAGAAACAAAAATTACAGAAGCCGTAGGCTCCAAAAGAAAAGAAACAAGAGTTACAGTCTGAGATTGTCAATCCACTCCTCGAAATCTGCCTTTATAGAGTCCTTAGCCTTAATCAGAGTTAAGGCGAGCTCCTCTTTCAGCTCTCGTGTCCATCTTGCCATTGACACAGTTTGGTTATCAAAGATTATGTTGTTTCTGTGCGTTCATATTATCCAGCAATTGGCCATGACTGCTTCCTTGAAAAATGTTGAATTTGTGGTTCTTTTTAGTAAATCAACTCTTTCAGTTACCTCTAGGGTCATATTCCACACAAAACCGGTGGAATTCCAGCAGCTTGCTGAGAATGGACATTCAAAGAATAGGTGACTTAGTGTCTCCAACTGTGATCCTTGACAGAGAACACAATTATATGATGGTATATGGAAGTTTTTCCTCTGCAGCAAGTCTCTTGTGTTGAGCCGATCCAGTAAGAAGAGCCAAAAGAAGAATTTGTGCTTGCTTCTACCTGAGCTTTTCCACAGCCATTTGAGAGGGTCCGGGACAGTGTAGGTGCCTATGAGAGCTTTGTACGCCATTTTGGTTGAGTAATGATTGGAGTTCCAGCTGTAAGACCACCGGTCACATGTATCATCCATAAGGTTGAGTAGATCCAGTTCTGTGGATAAAATATCCAGTTGCCCCGAAGCAATCAGAGATAATGGCAGGAAGAAATTCATCTCAGCATCATTAGCAATATACCTTGAGACTGATATTTTTTATCCCTAGCATAGGAACATAGCTGTGGATATTTGTTCCCCATAACGTTTCCATTCCACATGTCTTCCCAAAAAACTGCAGTATTGCCTTTGCCCACTGTACAGGATGCGAAACCTCTGTATAGATCAACCATTGACATGAGATCTCGCCACCAGAAGGAACCCAACAGCTGTCTGGTGTGTGGAGGCTTGCCATTTCTATAATACCTGTCCATGTCATTTTGACCCAAGGGAGATCAATATTATTATAAAACTTATGCAAGAATTTAAGCAACAGAGCCTGATTTTGGGCTTTAATTTTCACAATTCCGAGTCCTCCTTCCTCTTTCGGCCTGGTAGCTTTTTTCCATTCAACTAAACATCCCCCTTTTCTATTAATGTCTCCAGCCTTCCACAGACAATTCTTGAAATATCCATTCAGTTGCTTTCTGGTAGCTTCAGAATACTCATAGTGTACATAGGGAGAGCTGTGAATACTGATTTAATTAAATTCACACGGCCATCATAAGAAAGGAATCTTGCCATTCCTGCTAGTCTTTCCACTTTGTTCATTATAGGCATAAACTCGTCAACCGATGGTCTGGTAGTCCCCACTGGAAGACCCAGATAAGTGAATGGCATGGAGTGGAGAGCACACCCAAATGTATTGGATAGAATATTCATTTTTTCCTCTTCAACATTAATTGGCACCATGTAAGATTTACCATAATTAACTCTCAACCCAGTAGATTCCGCGAAAGTATTTAGTAAGGCCTTGAGACAGAATAGTTGTCTTGCATCTGCATATTGTATAATAGGATAATCACCTTGAGCAGATGGCCCCAACGGATGTGCAATAATATTTTTGTGCCATGCATCATTGATAACTGATTGTAACAAATCTGCAGCCATAACAAATAATAGAGGTGAAAGGGGGTCTCCTTGTCTTACCCCTCTTTTACTGTGAAAATTCTTTCCAGGCACTCCATTCAGTAGAACAGAGGAGGTACCAAAGTTTAGTAGCATATATAACCATTGTAGCCATAATTCAGAGAAACCCTTTTGCCTGAACATTTTGAGGATAACTGAGTGCTCAACCTTGTCAAAGGCTTTCTCAAAATCCAACTTGAGGATAATTATTTCTTTTTTGGATTGATGACATATATGCAAGAATTGAAATGACCAAGCCAGACAGTCTTGGATAGATCTCCCTTTGATGAAACCATACTGATTTTGGTGCACCACTTTCAAGATGACACACTCTGGAGGCGATTAGCAATGAGTTTTGTGATTAGTTTCAGGGAGTAATTCAGGAGAGATATGGGCCTGTAGTCTGTTATTTTTTCTGGATCACTTTTTTTAGGCACCAACACTATATAAGATCCATTGATGTTATCAACATTGAGGTTACCTGTGGCAAAATCCTCGCACAGTGCATAATATTCCTCTCGGACGATGTTCCAGCACTTTTTGATAAAAAAACCATTAAAACCATCTGGGCCTGGGGCATGATCATTGGGCATTTCTTTTACAGCAGCATCTATTTCCTCTCTCGTGAATGGTGTGTCCAGAACCGGTAATTCAGTAGGAACTATGAGATCTGCAAGATTAAAGGCCATTCTGCAATGCTCAGATGAGCCCAAGACATGCTTAAAATGGGACCATAATGCAGCAGCTTTCAGATCATGCAAGGACACTTGTATGTCATCTTTAACTTTAGAGAGGATATATAATTCTTCCTGTAGGACTGTGTTGCATAAGACTGAAAGAGCTGTGTATTTTCATCACCAAACGTGACCCACCGGAAAGTTGCTCTTTGTTTCCAATAAATCCTCTTAGCTTCAAATAACTTGGTTAGATAGCTCTTGATGATTTTCCTGAAGTTCTTTTCTACTATATTTAAGGGCCTCTGGTCTTCTAACCCATCTAGGAGGGCTAGGACCCAGTTACAGTTGTTGATGATCTTGCTAAGCTTGGACAATTCCTTGCTCCAATATTTAAGGCCTTGTCGAGTAAACTTCAGCTTGCTTGTAAGGTTCATGGCAGGATGATTGAAGTATGGTGCATTATTCCAACACTGCTGTACTGTTGGTAAGAAAGAGTCAAAATTTGCCCAATAATTCTCAAACCGAAATATACTTGCTTTAGATATATTGGTTCCAATATTAATCACATAGGGAACATGATCAGAGACAGGTCTTGACAGTGGTTGCACCATAGTATCAGGGTATGTTAGAGACCATTCAGCAGAGGTGAACACCGAATCCAGTTTCTCTAGAAGTGCATTGTCTTGCATGTTGCTCCATGTATATGCCCTCCCCTTAAAAGGGATTTCCACTAAGTCCAAATGATTTATCATATCATTGAACTGCATCATCTCTGTGGCACTGCCTCCCGGCCTATTCCTGTTTTCTGGGGATCTTAATAAATTGAAATCACCAGCAAGAATCCAATCCCCATAGTTAGTGGTGTCCAAATTGTACAGCCAATGTATAAACTGAAATCTATCTGCCAAGGCTGCTGGGCCATATATATTTGTTAAGTGAAAGCTCTTCCCAGTCATATTGGAGGTGAATTTTGTAGTGATAGAATAAGAATTAACAAAAACCACTTCACCTTTGAATAATGATTCCTTCCAGATTGTAATGAGGCCGCCAGAGGCACCATTAGAAGGTGATACATTGAATTTATCAAAAGACATCGGACAGAAATTTCTTAGATAGTGACAGTCAAATCCATCCCTTTTGGTTTCTTGTAAACAAATGATACCACAATTACTCTCAGTGACTTTGTCTCTAATGGCATCCCATTTTTGCTGCGAGTTAATCCCTCTCACATTCCAAGAGAGAATGTTTCAGTTTCTATTGGTGTTACTCATTGGGAAAACAAGTCCAGATTAAATAACACATGAGCAGATACTGCCCACACAGCAGCATAACTATAACCATTCTCCAATCAGAAACAAGCCACGAGAACTTAATAAAGTCTATATTGCTCCTGTTAACATTTCCACTAAATTTGATTGTATGTTCACAGAAAGAAAGGTCATCAATGTATAGAGCAAGGACCTTCAACAATAACCCCCATATAGAGCTCACATGATCATTCATCTCATTCCCACAGAACAATATAACATAAGTCTCAATTTCATTATTCAGATAGAAAAACCAACCCCCATGGGGTGCATAACATAAGTTCACTGATTCCATCAGAGTACGGGAGATAGACGAGCAGCTAAATAAAACCAACATCATAACCAACAGCAAAACTACCTGAATAACAAAAACAGGCCACGAAAGATAGAGGTGCAGCATCAGGTCCTGTTCCTGTTCATCCCTGCATGGGACCTTACTCATCACCACCATTGATCACTTCAGCTCCAAGAGCTTCAACGGACACATCCTCATGACGCATCCCAAGAAAGCCCGTGCCAATGGCATGAGCATTTTCAGCCGACAGGTGAGGAGCCGGGCCATCAGTAGTAGCGGAGGAGCTCCCAGATTCAGCACCTCCATGACCAGCTGCATCAGCACTAGCCTGGTCACGGAAGCCATCGAAATCCTTGGCCAGGCGCTTGCTGCGACGGAGAAGGCTGACATCAATAGGTGCTTTGTTCTTGCGTGCACGACGGCGACGGGGCGGCTGATTGTTGGGCTGAGGGATCTCCACGATGCCGTCATCCACCAGCTCCTCAATAATGCAGGAGGAAGGCATCTTGGGCTCTGTAGTCACCATCATCACGAAACGCTGGCGCAGATCAGCATCGCCGGTGTCGACCAGCACCGAGCCCATGGCCAGGTTGGTTATCTTGGTGTTGGTGAGGTCGAGGCTGGCCAAGTTCTCAGGTGCAGCAGCGATGCAGTTGAAGAAGTCCTGTAACGCTGGGAGCATCGGGTTGGATATGGCCTGCTCCACTGGGACGTCTTCCACCACTGCCGGCGCTACCAATGGTGAGGCAGGGGCAGCGCCGACCACCGGCAGTGAGAGCATCACCACAGGAGAGTTCACTTCCGCAACAACAGCAGCAGGGACCTCCTCGCCTCCCTCATCAGGGAGATCAAGGTTGAGGCCTTCCGGCCCCCCCATAGCAGCAGCTTGACGACCAGCCGGGGGGCCAGAGCGGCCACGGGCAGATGAACCAGCATCCCGGGCGCCACCAGCCCCAGGACCAGCCGGGTGGGCACCCATCCGGCGTGGTGGAGAGGGTGGCGGAGGATGCACGAACCCATGGTCCGGGAGAGGTTCCTCCCCGGCCAGCATGTCAGTGCCATCCACACGGAGGCGAACCACCACAACAGTGAACGAGATGGCCAGAGGAGCATCGCCCACAGTAACAAGAATGTCATCCAGGATCTCAATATCATTATGCAAAGCAACTTTAACAACTAGACCAGCCTTAGTGGAAGCTTCATGAATCTGCTTAAGCAACCCGAACCCAGCAACAGCAGTAGCAATGGCATTGGGGTGATGGCAATCAAGCGGAAAATTCAGCAGCAATAGCCAAGCGGTCCTATCCAACTCACAATCTCTAGCATTCTCCCCATGATCATGAGCCAGAAAACGAACAGTGTAAGGCCCAAAAGGACGCTCACCCTCCCAATAATCCTATCGCGCTCTAAGCTTGAACTGAAGGTAACAAAAGCAGCACCCATGGGACAGGGCTCAAGTCTAGCTGAGCGGACCTGACGTTCCTGGAAGAGGTACTCACGGAGTGCAGGAGCCATGGATCGAAAGTCCTCCAGGGCCACCTCAGGATTGAGGATGGCGATGGCCACCGACTCGTGAACTTGCTGCACCGGCCCGGAGCAGGCGCGGTAGCGAAGGTGGGGACGATCCGGCAGGTCCAGCGGCGGCCAGGCCCCGAGACTGAAGCCTGCCGGCAGGAAGGAAGTAGGGTTGGTGGGGTAGTTCCCCATGGAGGGGCTCTCGACGACGGAGCCGAGAGCGGGAGCAGGAATTTTGATGTGCGAAGGTGAGGGGTATTGTGAGGCAGGGGCAGCGCCGACCACCGGCAGTGAGAGCATCACCACAGGAGAGTTCACTTCCGCAACAACAGCAGCAGGGACCTCCTCGCCTCCCTCATCAGGGAGATCAAGGTTGAGGCCTTCCGGCCCCCCCATAGCAGCAGCTTGACGACCAGCCGGGGGGCCAGAGCGGCCACGGGCAGATGAACCAGCATCCCGGGCGCCACCAGCCCCAGGACCAGCCGGGTGGGCACCCATCCGGCGTGGTGGAGAGGGTGGCGGAGGATGCACGAACCCATGGTCCGGGAGAGGTTCCTCCCCGGCCAGCATGTCAGTGCCATCCACACGGAGGCGAACCACCACAACAGTGAACGAGATGGCCAGAGGAGCATCGCCCACAGTAACAAGAATGTCATCCAGGATCTCAATATCATTATGCAAAGCAACTTTAACAACTAGACCAGCCTTAGTGGAAGCTTCATGAATCTGCTTAAGCAACCCGAACCCAGCAACAGCAGTAGCAATGGCATTGGGGTGATGGCAATCAAGCGGAAAATTCAGCAGCAATAGCCAAGCGGTCCTATCCAACTCACAATCTCTAGCATTCTCCCCATGATCATGAGCCAGAAAACGAACAGTGTAAGGCCCAAAAGGACGCTCACCCTCCCAATAATCCTATCGCGCTCTAAGCTTGAACTGAAGGTAACAAAAGCAGCACCCATGGGACAGGGCTCAAGTCTAGCTGAGCGGACCTGACGTTCCTGGAAGAGGTACTCACGGAGTGCAGGAGCCATGGATCGAAAGTCCTCCAGGGCCACCTCAGGATTGAGGATGGCGATGGCCACCGACTCGTGAACTTGCTGCACCGGCCCGGAGCAGGCGCGGTAGCGAAGGTGGGGACGATCCGGCAGGTCCAGCGGCGGCCAGGCCCCGAGACTGAAGCCTGCCGGCAGGAAGGAAGTAGGGTTGGTGGGGTAGTTCCCCATGGAGGGGCTCTCGACGACGGAGCCGAGAGCGGGAGCAGGAATTTTGATGTGCGAAGGTGAGGGGTCGCTGTGTGCTGGTGGCTCAGGTTGAGTAGGATTTATAGGGCCGTCTTGGGCCGAGCTAAAAAAGGAAGGAAGAGGGCTTGACTCTGTAGGAGTTTTCGATTTCCTCCTACAATTACGCTCCATATGTCCATAGAAGAAGCAGGCCCAACAACGAACCTGATTTCTGCAATCAGCAATGAAGTGGCCAGGCGAGAGGCAGCGGAAACACCTGTAATCTCGGTCATAATGGGGGTCATTACGAGCCTTAACCGAGGAAGGACCAGAATCCCGCTGCCTCGAGGATTTGAAAATTGAACGAGAAGAACCTGAAGATCCTGAAGAACCAGAAGAGCCAGAAGAACGGGAATGAAATCCTGCCGAAGATCCATGAACAGACGAATGAACAGAGCCTCTTCTATGAAATTCAGACGCATAGTTCTTCTGAAAATAATTATTGGGGAATTTCAATCTCTGAAACACAGTCCTTTTGGAAGCAGAAGTGCCATTGGGGGATTGCACATTATGCGCTCTGTTAAGAACAGGCACCCATCGCTTCTTCCCAGAAGATACAGCATCAGCATAACTTTTTTTGCCTCTAGAAACTGTATGCCATTCAGAGTCCTGTATCGCATCCCATTTTTCCTTTTCTATTACTGAATCCGGTCCACCATGCCTCCACAAAGTAAAGTGCAAATCAAAGAGATTGCACTGGACCCGCGCAAGATGATAAACCATAAAACCAGTTTGCTTACAGGAAACTGAGAACCGAAAACACCAGTCCTTCAAGAGACGAACATCAAAATCCTTTGCACATCCACCCAAACAAGATTGCAAGATGAGACTCACAGAGTCCTCATTGATGCGAATGGAAGATCTGCTGAATGAAGCCACCAACACGAAAACCGAAGAGGACGAGGGAAGAGGGGAGACTGAGAAACCATACCTCGACCGCGCGAGCTCCTGGAAACTTTCCCCAGGAGAGAAATCAAGGTCCGAGAGGCCCCCCATGGATGTCGATCAGAGATCATGGCCACCGGAGAGGGGGATCGCCGAGGGAGAGCACCGGAGGTGGGCAGGGGAGAGCGGACCGAAGAGGAGAGCCATCGGATGCACCCCGTGCAGCTAGGGTTAGCCATTTATATACTGGAGAGACGGGAGACGGGCCGCATTTAGAGGCAGCGACTGGTCTGTAGAGGTGGTTTGAAACATGGGCTACCTCTACAAATGGTCCTCATTTGTAGCGGTGGCCTAAGTTTTGGTCCGCCGCTACAAATGGTTTGCTGGATGATGTTACTGGCAGCCACTACAAACTATCTATAGCGAATGGGAAAACGAACAATGTGGTTTCCTCCTATATGATTTTTGCTTCCGCCGCTATAGTAGCTCGTTGTTGTGTAGCTTACTTTTTGTTTTCCTATTATCTTCTCTCCTACTGAAACAAAATGAAGAGGTGATTTACTTGTAAAAAGTAGTAAATTATTCCAATTGAAAAATATATCAGTAATGGAGGCTGAGAAATATATATTGAAGATTGGTTTCATGGAAATGGCTCATGGAGAAGATGGAACACCGTGAGCACCTAGCGCTGAAGTTCGAGAAAATATGTATGTAAGATCCAACATATAAATGATTGTCACATAACACACTTTAATATTTTAGTAAGTCTCCTTCGCAAAAAAAAAATATTTTAGTAAGTCATTCATACAGTTCACCTTTCCGTATCATTTTTTATATGAACTTTTATGTGGTGCCTTATAACCGCTTAGCATGGTAACAAATAGGACTTCTTTTTCGTCTGGCATGATAAGTACAAAAATTTATCAATTATAGATATTTGCTGATTTTGTAAGAAACAAATACAATGTGATTCTAGCCCGCAATCTTTTTTTTTGCCACAATACGTGATTCTCATTTTCCAATGCATAACTATTACTCCCAATGCAGTTCTATCTCTCTTTGTTTTTTCTGTTTAACATCCTTTACACTTTTTATTTTTTCTGCCCGAAGCTAGAATCATGAGTATTGCGAAACAGAGAGAGCAACATATTTCAAAATGCATCTGAGCCACACGTCTATTAATGTTTACGGTATACCTAAGTAAATGGGATTCAAATCGGGAAATATAGTAAGACGTTTGTTATGAGTTCTCATTTAAAAGATATTGAGAAAAGCTAGGTCTCGGCACCCTCTTCTTACTAATTTTAGAAACATCCATCCTATTTTGTTAAAGAAAAGTATCAAATATCTTAACCTGTACGGCCATGAAAAGCATATACTCTATATACGAGGTTGGTTCAAAAATGAGCTAACCAAGGTCATTGAAAAAGAATAGAGGGAGTAACAGTTTTAAGGGTCAAGCCGTTGCCTCTTGTTGAGTTTGACCCATCAAACTGTCTGGGGCGCATGTCTCGGAGAAGCTGTTGATGAGAAGGCAACGCCTTGAGCCCGCGGCGCTGCTCCGAAGACCACGTCCTGTGGCGCGAGGCTCTCCTTGTGAATCGCCAGCCCTTTACCGGACCCAAACGCCGAGGCGGATTGTTTCCTGTTCCGGGCGTCGTAGACCTTCCTCGCCCAGTCGTGAAACACCATCTTCTCCACCCGATCACCCGTCGCGACAAGCCCGACGTTGCCAAGGTAACTCGACGGGTTGGAAAAGTGAAGCGGCAAGAAAGAGAAACAGACGTGGAACCTCTGCCTCAGCTGCCACTGGGCTCGGTGGTAGTCCTCGAGCACCCACACCTCCACCGTCTTCCGTGAAAACCCGGCCAAGAGGCAGAGTTTCCCCGACAGCGTGCTGATGGCTTGCTGCCTCACCACATCACCGTACGTGGTCTCTAGCCGCGGCAACGGCATCGATCCGAACGCCTCTTCCATGGTGTCGAAAACCAGCAGGTCCTTGTGCCCGTGCAGCATCGGCCACCAGTGCAGCCTGCCGTTCACGGTCGCGGAGCTTACG
>LAPY01002087.1:41381-52564 GCA_000970635.1 Eragrostis tef | reverse complement strand
CCTCCCCCTCCTCCTCCGAGCCCCCGACGCACAGATCCAAATCAGAAGGATGAGGGCGAGGGCGCAGATCCAAAGCCTTCGAGCCCCCATGGCGGCGCGTGTGAAGCGGGGCCTGGTTCATCGGTGTCGAAGAAGGGCTCGTCGGTGGGTGCATGGTTTCATTGAACGATGGCGCGTCCTCGGCCTCCCGCTGGCCTGCACCTGCACGCAGCAGCTTGGGCCTTGGGGGCAGGCGGGCAAGGACGGCGCCGGTAACCCACCTCCTACCTCGCCACAGGTAAGCCCCGCTGTCATCTGCCGCTAGCTTCTGCGTCGATGAGAGCGAGCAATCGACGACGGCTGCGGGCAATTCAATTGTTGTGCTTCTTCCGCGCACGCGTGCAGTTCCTGGAGGTGATGTGCCACAGCTCCGGCAAGGTCTGGCGATTCGCGGCGGGAACGACGGCGCGCTGCACGCCATCAACTGCAAGCTGGGCCCCGGGGCACCGCCCACGCTGTACGTCAAGGCTGTCAGGGACCGCGAGGAGGAAGAGCCCGTCTGTTTTGGCCGCAGCGCACGCCTGCTCCGAGCGGCCCGTGGAGTACTTAAACGCCTTGGAGGCATCCAAAAATGCCCGTGAACCCAGATATTCCATAGAGTACTTAAACGCCTCATTTGGTTCAGTAGAGCTCGAGATATGATTTTCTGAATATCACTGTTAACAGTAAGACCTGTAAACTGAATGTCTGTTTTGTGCGTCAGTTTAAACTCTCGTATAGTCAGAATTAATTTTTGTGTTCAATAGAAATCTTGTAGATAATGTTCTGTACATGCTCATAGTGTGCTTATTTATCCTGTTCTCTTTCTTATAAAAATAGATATGAAAATGATAAGCAAACTGATCTATGAAGACTGTTTTCGGAGTTATGGGACTGTTTTGGGTTTTCTTTCCAAGCGACCATAGGAGCGCTTTACATTCAGTTTTTATGTGATAATGTGATTTTGAATATGCCATTACTACTGTTGAATCAGGTGGTAGTGCCTCCAACCCTTCATTTTGGCGAGTTCTCTTCATCGTCTTCGTTTGTTAAGAGGCAAGTAACATAGGGGTTGTGGCAAAATTGTTATGTCTATATGCATGTTTCTCATCTTTTCTGAATAAAATGGAAACACAATATAATGCTATCAATTTGCTTTACTTCTCGCTAAACCATTGATGCTTGATGATTGGATATTTTATTTTATTCATGCATGGAGATTGATGGTCAAACTCCATATGTTGTATGCTTGACACTCGGATCAGTATTATCTATGCCATTTAAATACTTCATGAATGATTATGTCTTGAATGGTTGCAATCAACGGTATCATGCATACTTGTCGTTCATATGCATACATATGCATTAATTCATATGGAGATTAAAGGTCTGTCATCGCCATCGTGCCATGACTAATACCGATACATGGAGTTGCATGAGAGGTTGGCACTGTCCAACATAAAACTCTCAACTGGAGTTGCATCATGGCATGCATACATATTAACCAGTGGATGTTGAATTATCTATGGAGAATGTGATATCTTTTATTGAGAGAAATATGGATGGTTGATTCATATATCATGATATGATGAAAGGATGGTTTCGTTTGACATATTACTTTTCTTGTTGGCTGTTTTATGTTCACTTGTTTTTTTTAAATCTAATAATCAACCATATGTGAAATATGCATGTATTCATAGCCATTGCTTGCTGAGTTTATCTCACCCCTTTCATATTTCCAGGTGCAAGTGAATAAAGCGAGCATGATAGGCATGGGGAGTAGCTGATTTACATGTGCACGTATGTTTGGGTCTTCGACCATTAGTTTTCTTATGTTTAAGACATTTGAGTTTGTAATAATAATGTTTGAAACCTTTGGAGCTTTGATCACCTTGTTACACGTTGCAATTGAGTGATGTTTAATAGAGTACTATTGATGGCTTCTCTTGTTGTCCTTTAAGCTTTTCTTATGTTATATGCTTTGATTAGAGTAGGGTGTTACACGGGTGGTGGCTATTTGGGTAGGAGGAGAATCGGTGGTCTGTTGGAGATCGAACTTTTTGGCTGCAGACCTTTGAGTGTTTTGGGTACCTATTTAATGTTTTGGGTATCTCCTTCTGTTGGAGTCAGTCTCTAGTCTGAGCTTTGGATTCACCATGAATGTGATAGGGAGACACACCTTGTTGCCGAACCTAAAGTACCGCCCTGACCTCACCATAACCCATGTTATTAGCATACGACAATCAAACGAGCATTTCTCTCATAACTCACATGAACAATATACAACAATCTAATTTATGCCAAATTAATTATTTCCAGGAGTAGTAAACGGATATTTGCCATGGCAAGTTCACATGATCGTGCTAATTAAAAAGGTCCTTTTTTCTTTTATTTGCGAAAGGTGTTCTCCATGGTAAACAATGGAAGCGCCTTTTAGCTTTTATCACCAGTAGCTACATGTCTCTTTATAGTTGGCAAATGAATTTCCATGATCGCTATTCCTTTCTTGCATCCGACCACAAGCCTATATGGTTAGATGGATGCAATTATCAGTAATGAATCAAAATAGATTGCTTGATTATAAAATGATAACAGAGGCAAGAGAAAAAAAAGAAAAAGAAAAATCTAGTTGAGAATTATCTCTAATTTATTAGAGAAAGATCCAGTTCTGTCTTAAGCAATAATATAACAATGAGAATAATTTCCTCAGCTTAGTGCTTTACCTTGCACATCCACTGTGGATTATTATTGCAAAAAAGCAATTTATAATTAGAATTTAACAATCAAGTTTAGTGTCAATAGGAATGCTTACATTGGTCCGTCTTTATTTGTGCTGATGAATACCATGCCTCCTTGTAGTGGTGTGTCCGTAAGTTGAAATATTTTCTCAAGCCTATATACAAGAAGGATAGCATTGGTTATCTCTTTTTATGAATACATAAAACATTGCTTAGCACCATATGAATGAAGGAAAAAGGCATTAAGTTGAATATAGTGTGAGTTTTTTTTTTTTGCCAAGTAGAGTAGGTGTAGCTTATTTAGTTAGGTTGTGATTGATGAATCTCTATGTAACGCCCCAGGCCCAAAAGACGGCTCCAGACGCGCTCGCACGTTGAGCGGTCCCACCTCATAGGAATAACTCTTACGCTTTCATTCTCACTTCGTGTAAAAGGGTTAACCCGGTTATTATAGTATTTTCAGCTTGGGTTTTTAGCTTGGTCTTGCTCACCTACATGGGCCAATTCTTTTGGGCTGGGCCTTCACACTCTGTGTCAACCCGCTAGGGCCTCAGAGTTTGGAAGACTTCGAGTAATCATCCTTCTCAAAACTACACTATCACCTCAATTCCAAATCAGGTGCAACGCAAACGCATAAGTTGCTCGCAGAATCCAAGTGTCCTACGACCACAGAATCTACTGATGATACCACAGATATAAGGTAGTGAGGTTTTTTATAGTTCAATGCTTTAGGATGATTTCACTATGAATGCTCCTATTGCTTTATCTATCGATTTTCGTAACATCCTATGACAACAGAATCTAGTGATGATATCACAGAAATAGGGCAATGAGGGTTTTTTATAGTTCAATTCTCTAGGATGATTTCACTACGAAATGTTTCAATATGAATGCTTCCATTGAATCTAAGTATTATCTATCGATTTCATAACATCCTATGACAACAGAATCTAGTGATGGTACCACAGTTATAGGGCAATGAGTTTTTTTTATAGTTCAATTGTCTAGAATGATTTCACTACGAAATCTCCTATTGAATCTAAGTATTATCTGTTGATTTTCGTAGCATCATTGTTGAATTTACCGCATGCTAGGAGGCCACATCTAGTTGTGACTGTGAATGACGGTAATATGGCAACAGAAGATCGAATAATTACCTATATGTCCTGGCATCCCAGAAACAGACAGTCCTGGAGCTTGGGTGACTAGTAGCCAATAATGGAAGCGTTGGATGCCAAGCAACGCCTGTGGTATCCTTGTGGGAGCTCATGAAAAGATCGTGAACATATTTCTTTTCCACAATATTCCATATCTGTTTTGAGAAGGAAAAGTGAAGGGAAGAAGACTATATTCAGAACAGTCATTACACTATGCTCACACAAAACATCTATTGATGCCATACGTACCCTTGCACAGCTTTCTTCGCTGACCTTGTCTGAACAAGTAATCATGGAATTCGTATGACCATCACCACCAAAACAACAAGCTCTCGATATCTGCTCATCCATTGTCTTGGCAAAATCCCAAATCCTCCCAACCTCTTTCGAACGACTAAGTTCCCAGACCTGCAAAATGTATTGGACTAGCAAGATTCGTTATATATCTGATCGTACAAGAGGTACCAATGTGTTACTTTGGCAATTTCTATTTCACTGAGTCATACTACAAAACGAACTGAACGGGATATGAAGAGTCAAACAGACCGCTATGCTATTTTTTGCAGTGCAAGCAAAAGTGTCGGCATCGAGTGGATTCGATATGATACTGCATGGCCCATCGCTTTGGTATAATGTTCGGGTGCATTTCCAGCCCTGAGACCAGTCCCAAAGCTTGATCCACTGGTCATAGTAAGAACCCGTCAGCAAGAAAGGGCAAGTCGGGTGAACAGCCAACGCGCTGATTCTGTTGCCGTTGTGAGCACTAAATCTCTTGATGACCATATGCTTTGTACTATTAGTGTGGACAATCACATAACCTTGATTATCCCCGGTTGCAAGCCATTGTTCTTCAGCAATAAATTTGGCAATGTGAATTGTTTCATTGACGAAATGCAAGGTCGCCAATATTTCCTGCCAAACAATGAATAACGTACGGATCAAGTTTACCAAGCAAATTAATTTTGACAAGTTGATCACAGTCATAATCTGGATTGAGACGCTGTAGCATTTATTGTACTGCTTCTCAGAAAAAAGAGGAAGGGATTTGTCACTTATACCTGCGTCAGGTAGTTGAACACCAAAACATTACAATTACTCAAGCTAGAATTCCTAGCAGTCACCAAGAACCTGTGGTGGAATCAAAGAATTTGTTCATCTTATTAGATTCAAAGAGTAAGTGCATGGTCAGTTCTTAAACTTGTCCAGCCATGTCTATTAGGTGCCCATACTCTCAAACTGTAGATCTGACTCTCTATAATTAGCCTCGAATGTCATTTAGATCTTCATACTCTTAAAATGCAAATCGCTACCTAAATTTGCCCGACTGGTTGGACTGGTTTGTAAACCGGTCTTCCTAGGTTTTCTCGGCCAAAATATTGCTTAAACGTCAAAAACCTAAGGTGAATAAATGAAAGGTGAACCAGAGCAATATTCACCGTCCTCCGTGAAGCGGCAAGAGAGTCCAATTTTCTGCATTCCACCCAAGCCTGGGAATTTTTCTTTTTTTTTTTGGATTTCAAATAATCCAAATCTATATGGTCAACTAGGGGAACACCCAAACTGGTCAAAGTAGGAATTCCGATTAGAATGAAGTTTACTAAGGTTAGATGGGTTTCACCCAGTGAAGTCAGTTGATCTTTGGCAAGTAAAATAAAATAAAATGGCAAACAAGGAGAAAAACGGCTCTTTATCAGATAAAAATTCTCATGTTAGAGGCCTACTATCATGTTATGGCTTTAGTTGTGTTGGGCTTAATTAGTGGGCTAATGAAGGGAGCTAAGCAGGCCTAATTAGAGGCCAGCCAGAGGGAGAGAAAGAACCATCTAAACCTGATTTCCTCATCCGGCCACATCCCTATCACGTGGTTCTGATCGATTGCGGGAAGAAGGTGGATGTCCTGACGTTCTCCTTGATTGGCAGGCGATCTCCTTGGAGGCAAGCACTTGCAGGCTGGTTGTAGACTAGTGGGGTGGATTCAGTGGAAAAGAAAATATCCTCGTCATCTTCTATTGAGATCTCGATTAGTTTTGTCCGTTTAGAGCTAATCATCAGCTGTACAGCACGCAAGAGTCTGGTGTTGCTGTTTCGTTCAGGCTGTGCAGTTTAGACCGATCCAGTTTTTAGGGGTCTTAACTGTAGAATTTGAACATCTCATGCATACGAAAGTTGTTGATAATTTCAATACACTTTTAACAAGGATTTAATTTTTTTCGTTCAGTATATATATCTGGAGTTACAGGTTTCGTGGAGAAAAGGCAATGAAAATGGCTCTTTGTCGCGTAACAGCCAAGGCATTTCTGGGAAAATGGGAACCCTATACGTGGCACCAATAAATACGAGCTTGTTTCACAAAAAACGGAATGCAATAAGCATCCAGATAGAAGGATTCTAGTACAGAAAATCTCCACTCACCATGGCTCAGTAGGGTGCACATCTATGCTGTGGATACAGTTGCCAAACTCTGAAGGTAGGGATATGAACTGATAGTAAAACAACAAGAATAACCACCAATTATTGGTAAAAAAAATTAACTAACCATGACATCATACATATACTAGAAACAAACTCACCGTGCGGGTCACCACTTCCTGCTGGCAACTTGGTGGGTCAGAGATGGTGGCCTTCAACATCGCCCGGTGCACCTCACCGCCCGAAGCCTCGACTCTCTTCAAAAAATCAACGTCCATGTTGAGCCTGCTACCGATCGATTGCTTCAAACCCTCCAAGTAGTCTTTCTTGGAACCCATGTCAACCATCAGCACCTCGAACGTTCCAATATCCGGTGATGGAGGTTTCTCTTGCCAAGGATGACTAGTTGTAATAGGTATGGCCACTGTGGAACGTGGCTTCATCATTTGGAAAAGAGATGAACCAGGCGTGTCAGCATGCTCCGAAACTGGATGCCAAAAGTTCACCCATGTGTCATGGCAGGTCGGTGTAATCCAGACTCCTACGTAATGGTCTGTCCAGTTGGTCAGGGTCACCGGGCTTATGATGTCTGGTTCCCATGGAAAGCGGAGCTCTAGAGGGTGGACGTCCAGTATCTGCAGGTAAACGAGCGGGAGTTACATGCTTACATGCAAGTTTTAGCGTATAAAAATGAATGCTTGGAGGAGTAGCAAGCAACTCACGTCAGTGCTTGTCACTCCCAGTCCCATTGGTACCCTGCTGCTTATTCGCTGCAGTGGGGATGGTGCTTCAGACACAAACACTGGCTCTAATTCATCCACCATCCCGGAGATAGAGCTGTTTACCTACAGAGAAGATGAAGAGGACATGCGTGAACCCACAACATCTCAGCGAGACCAATCAACTTATGCCCAACGATAAGCGAAGGAAGAGAACATGCATGAACGCATGACATCTCAAACAAAGCAAAATCGACTTATGTCTACTGAGGATCTATTAAAGTCTTCAGTTCGTTCACCACTAGGGAAGCAAAATAAATGAATGTGATAATGATATGCACAAGCCACTCTAAGATGCTAAGTGCCGGGTGTAATCCTACCTCTGTTCCTGATGATGGACACATGTTAGCTTCGATAACACCAAGCCACTCGAGTATGCGGCATGTGTCCGGTCTCTTCGATGGGATAACGTTAGTGCACTCTATCCCTATCTGAGCACATGCTCGAATAGGTTCCAACCGCTTGTCTCCCAGCGGCATTCCAAGCCTAGTACCCCAACTTTCTAGTACCTACAAAATTGCAATCATGAGATTGGTTCTTCATAGAAACCTCGAGTATGTAGTACTCAACTTTCTGTCTTTCTCTAGTTTTGTTTTAATTCTTCAGCGTGCTTAGTCTTTTAAGAGTTACTACCAACAGATTTTAATTGTTGACGTTGGGAGAGCTAAGCTTAGTTCTCCAAACAATCAACAAATGAAGTTTGAAGCGCTAGTTTTGGAATGAGCACTACTGGAATTCCCCCCAGGAGACCATCTTATAACACTAAAGGCTATCTTCGAACTAACTGGTCCTACATTTTCAATCGAACATCCCTTCTGCCCGCTCAGAATCTCTTTTAGCATAACACCAAGGCTATATATGTCTGACTTGAACGTTACTAATCCTTTTTGGTAGAATTCTGGCGCCATATATCCCCTGCACAAAACATTATGTTCTGTAAGCAACTAATGACGAGATATGAATGCAATATATTCCTATCTAAGAAAAAAGGTTCTGCTTTAAATTAGGTGCTGAGCTTTTACAGTGATCCAATAAATTTTGAAGTTATATGATGGGTTTGCTTTTCATCAAAGCACTTTGAGAGGCCAAAATCAGAAATTTTAGCCACCATGTACTGGTCCAGCAGTATGTTTGAAGGTTTGAGATCTAAATGAACAATTTGCTGCTGGTGAAGATATGTAACCCCTCACAAATCCCTTTAATTATTTGATAGCGTGTCTTCCATTCGAGTCCTTGGGAAGCATCTGCAAAGTAGAGGGAAGGATCTTTCATTGAAAGGGGTACTCAAAGTCCATACGTACATATTTCTCCAACTATTCCACTTGCATTGCCAATATATAGGAAATTAAGAACGGAATGAATCCCACGATTCTAGGAGTTCAAACAGGTGGAAAGAGCATATACCACTGATATACTTATCGAGACTCCCGTTTGGCACGAACTCAAAGCAGAGAAGCCTTTGTCGGTTTTCTGCGATGACCAATTTCCCCTCATAGCTCATCATTTCCCCTCGTGTATCAGCACAGTATCCCAAGAACCGTACTATATTTTTGTGCTTCACCTTTAGCAAACAATTAGCTTCTTTGATGAATTTACTTGCATCCATGTCATCTGCACCGATCAGCTTCTTCACAGCGACTGTCCCATTCTGAAGTAGTCCCTGCAGTAGCAATGTTGCGTTGTCAGGGTGAGCCTATAGATCAATCCTGATCAAGACTGAGGGAGAGTTACAATTGATACCTTGTAAACAATTCCAAAACCACCGATTCCAATTTGCTGGTCATCAGAGAAATTAGTAGTGATAGATTCTAGAAGTGATATCGGCAGGGCTTTCGGCTCTACTCTTTCATCGAGAAGCATGGACTCCAAGTGATTGCGTGCAGAGTCTTTAGAAGCCATATTTCTAATCAGACACAGCTGTATGATCCGGTTACACAAGAATCAGATGTATTAAATATGTTGTTAATGAGTCTTGAATAGAGTAATCAACAAATAAAAAATTACAGAACTTGATCGCACATGTACCGCAAACCATTATCACCATTGGATTGGATTTCTATCTCCATCCGGATGTATAACGGAAAAAATCCGACAGCATATACTGAAGGGAAGAATTAAGATACACCATTAAAAACGTCAACTTCAATGGCAGCTGAGAGCTTACTTATCGGCGCGGTGGTGCGGCTCATGGCAAGGGTAAATAATTGGCAAGGGAGAATATGACAGCGGTTGTGGATCTGACAAGGAGAGTCACTGGAGTTTGAGGGCGGAGGGCAATGGAGTCACATAGATGAGGAGAATGAAATTAGGAAGGAGGCATTGCGAGATCGATGCAATGTGGTTCAGGGATGAACTCTAAAAAAAATGTGGTTCAGGGATGGGCCCCAACGAAGGAGGCATTTTTTTTTCTAACGGTTGCTTGCTACTCGATGTGTCAGCGCGCATGAAGGGCGGAGTCGGACATACGTGAGTTGCACGATAGAAATGTCAACGCGTTGTTGGAAAATATAGGCAAATACCTCTACCAAGACTTATCGAAATGGCAAATTCTTCAGGTACGACTTATTTATTGGACTTTATTCTATCCAAGTGTTTTTGTCCCTTTGATTGGTATATATGAACCATCACCTCGGTGATTTCAGCTATTAGATCTTCAGGTCGTAAAAGAATCTAACAAATATGTTGTACTTATAGCAGTACTCTACCAAATCAATCAGATGATCTAATTAAGATCTAACAAATGTAGCAAAATAGGCTGATGAGGAGTATTCACAGATGATCTAATTAAGAAGAATTACCAGAAAATAACACAAATGTTTGTCAGGGAATTAAACATATTTAGTCATATATGCATAGATGCAGTTCTTAGCTGAAAGCAAGACAAGGAGCTCATTGATAGACAGAATTAATAGGCGAACTCGATGAATCGCTAACCTGAGAGAGGGGATGGAGATCTGCTCTCGGAGGCTGAGCTAGCTTTTGCCCCGCACAGAATGACGACGGCTCTCACGTCTTGGTCATAGATGTAGTGCTTGGAGTTGGAACTGGGAAGGGGCTCACAATGATAAGCAAGTATTGTTGCGGCGATCCGGAGATGGACAACCGGACCCAGTTGTCAATTGATGAGGTGCACATCTAACGTTTGGTTGCCGGACTAAATTATACGTACTGCGCACAGTTCACCAATAAAAAACGTTATTTAGGCTGCAGCAAGATGGGCATGGGCATTTGACTATACCACGTACCTACAGGAATATTTGAGAGAAGTTTTATTACTGTCTAACACCGATAAGCATCTCTTTGTTTAAAATATCTTCTTCATGGAGTTGACTGACCAGCTTCAGCTCTTCTCGTCCCATCAACACTGCCACGGATAGATTCACCATGTTAAAAAGTGAAAAGTTTAAAGACAGTAATATATATAATTCATATGAAATCATACTGTTATTATATTCTATTTCGAGCTGAACTGTTACTGCTGCATTATTTAGGATGCCAGTGAATTTTTACAATTCTCTTACCAGGGACGATTTCAACTCACATGATGGAAACCTGAAAGCTCTGCACAAATGAAAAACAGAATAAAAAATCTGTGAGTTAATTGCGAACACTTAAATATTCGGTGGATCGTGTGTTGGGAAGATGAAAGATCCGTGATGGAAGGATGCAGTGCAAAAGGCTCAGTCGTGTTTCCAACAAGCCACAAGAAATTGTCGCGCTTTCTCAAAAGAAAAAAAAAAAGAAATATCACGTTGCAGACGCAGACTTTCCCTGTCCCTAAAGAAAGGCAGAACGCTTTCTATGATTCAGAAAGTAAAATTATTGTATCATATGCATTTCACTCTGCCCGTGGAATTCTGTAAAGAAACTTTGAGTTCGGACCAGATTTATAATGAAAGGGTATACTCATTTATGAAATCACATTTTCATTGCAATTCAGAAGTTGGTATACATACCATGTCAAATTTGTGATGTGACATCCGGTAATATGTGTAGCGTTACCGCTTTTCACAGGATCGAGTCGGTATGTGCTGATGAACAGACACAACAGTACAACACATAAAGAGCACAAATTTTGCTTA
>LAPY01002087.1:18341-38530 GCA_000970635.1 Eragrostis tef | reverse complement strand
GCTATACGAAGTAATACCACTGAAAGTAATTTACTATGAAGTTTGACGATTTAGTGCCTTATGGATTATTTATAATAATTTCAACAATACAGGTACGATTTAAATCATAAGAAAATAATTAGACATTATATGACAGTATACAAATGTTCTGTAGGTGTGTTAACAGATACTTAATAAGCATGCAAGATTTTGTGATTTATTGAGCATCAAGGAATTTATTATGATTTAAGCAAGATCTGGGCAAAAGTATTTTTAGAGGGGACATGAAAATGATTTGTAATATTTTGACTTTTTATTTTGGTAGATATGAGCATGCGGAAGCTAAAAAAATTAGTTTCATATTTTTCTGAATTGCATTTATTTTTCTATGAATTGTACAAGTTTCTGGGATTTTCTGGCCATTTACTGATATTGGAAAAGAATCCAGAATCGGGTTGACCAATCGGGCCACAGCGGTGACCACAGGATCCAGGTCACACCGGATCGACCTTGATTCACATGAGATCTAGCCAGTAGCACGCGAGAACACATAGTGGGCCACAGAGTCGGCCACACCGGATCCCACGTAGCCACACGAGATCCAGACTATGCAGCTGGGTATGCGCTGGCCGGAGGTTCGCCGGAGATGGGCGGCGCAGCTCGCCGGAGTACGATTCCAGTGGCACCGGGAAGAACGGCTAGCACTGGGAGGTTCCACGCGAATTGGGGAACACGGTGGGCGGCGAGCGGCGGAGGGCGGCGGGAATACGACGACGGTGCTGCGGCGCTACGGAGGGAAAGGGAGGGAATGGTGAGGTCAAGACGTTCACCTCGACGAGATCTAGGCCACGGATGAGCTCGTTGACGAGGAGGAGCGACGCGGAGTGGTCAGCGGCTTGGAGCTCTTCGTAGCAGTCGACGGCGGCGAGGGAAAAATCAGTTTCCGGCGGCTGAAGCTGAGGACACGGCAAAATGATGAGAAAGGAAGAAGCGCAAGAGTGTAGCGGAGATACAGGAGCGAGGACACAGGCTAAAGCTCACCGGAGAGGGTGGCATTCATGGTCGGAGTAGCGGCACCCTTCGCCAGACTTGAGGAAGACGGCTCGATTGGAGCTCCTCAGCCCCCGGCGAGGAAAATGGTGGCCACCCAGGGCTCGAGCACCCTCCGCCGACCCCTTTTTGCTCGGCCACGTGCTCCGGGACGGCTCGACGGCGCAGATCGACGGCGGCGAGCTCGGCGTGGGAGTGGAGGCGAAGAAACTTTCGACAAGAGCTCGGGGAAGAAAGGGACACAAAGCGAAGGGATGCTGTTCGGACAGGGGGACATCCCCTTTGCCGACCGGCGCGGTCGGAGCGGGCCCGGGCGTCACGGCGAGGGCTCCGTACGTTGGCGTCCACGCGGCGCGCGGCGTCGGGCGAGCGACGATTCGGTCGCTGACAGGTGGGCCCCACAACATCTTTGAATTTCCCCGAATTATTCAAAACTAGATTTTCTCCAATTTTTGAGCTGATGTTTGTGCTAGCAAACAATCTTCAAAAATCGTGAAACCGGTCGCAAACAAAAGATAACGAGATCCTCTTTCCAGTGGTATAACATGCACACATTGGTTCGCAAAGGATTTCAAATGACAGAATTTCAAAGTTGGTCACTTTTGTAAATTTAGGGATTTATTTGGGCATCGAAACGAATTTCAAAAAATCACCAAAATTCTCCAAAATTCTGATCTGAGAAAGGAAATCTCCAGGATTTTTGGTTGGGTCAAGTTGTTAAAGAAAAAGTTGAGTTGCTTCACAGACATGGGTTTGAACTTGTTTGAATTTTGAATTTCGAGATTTTTAATTTGATCGGATTTCATCTTTTGTTCAGTTTGATTTGCACTGGTTTGAATTCCAGTGGCACGGGGTGTCACAATATGCATGATTGACATGAAAACGTACTGTCATTATATGCTATTTCGAGCTGCAATTCAAAAGTGGCAAGAGGCGTGTCAGTGTATAAATGCGGTCTAAAGGTCTCCTAATTTCAATTCCTTTTAATGATGCAAGTGATTTTTAACATATCCTTCTCTCATCAGGATGATTCCATCTCACATGATGGCAATTAATGCACAATCACAATCAATCTTCCTTCCAAGTTTTATATTAAGGAGATATGAATGCTCTGCACAAAATGAAAATAGAACTGAAAATGGGTCGAGTGCGTGAGATGAAGGGATGCAGTGCAAAAGGCACAGTTGTGTTCCCAATAACCCATAAAACATTGTCGCACGTTCTCAAAAGGGAAAAATTCACCTCGACGAGATCTAGGCCACGGATGAGCTCGTTGACGAGGAGGAGCGACGCGGAGTGGTCAGCGGCTTGGAGCTCTTCGTAGCAGTCGACGGCGGCGAGGGAAAAATCAGTTTCCGGCGGCTGAAGCTGAGGACACGGCAAAATGATGAGAAAGGAAGAAGCGCAAGAGTGTAGCGGAGATACAGGAGCGAGGACACAGGCTAAAGCTCACCGGAGAGGGTGGCATTCATGGTCGGAGTAGCGGCACCCTTCGCCAGACTTGAGGAAGACGGCTCGATTGGAGCTCCTCAGCCCCCGGCGAGGAAAATGGTGGCCACCCAGGGCTCGAGCACCCTCCGCCGACCCCTTTTTGCTCGGCCACGTGCTCCGGGACGGCTCGACGGCGCAGATCGACGGCGGCGAGCTCGGCGTGGGAGTGGAGGCGAAGAAACTTTCGACAAGAGCTCGGGGAAGAAAGGGACACAAAGCGAAGGGATGCTGTTCGGACAGGGGGACATCCCCTTTGCCGACCGGCGCGGTCGGAGCGGGCCCGGGCGTCACGGCGAGGGCTCCGTACGTTGGCGTCCACGCGGCGCGCGGCGTCGGGCGAGCGACGATTCGGTCGCTGACAGGTGGGCCCCACAACATCTTTGAATTTCCCCGAATTATTCAAAACTAGATTTTCTCCAATTTTTGAGCTGATGTTTGTGCTAGCAAACAATCTTCAAAAATCGTGAAACCGGTCGCAAACAAAAGATAACGAGATCCTCTTTCCAGTGGTATAACATGCACACATTGGTTCGCAAAGGATTTCAAATGACAGAATTTCAAAGTTGGTCACTTTTGTAAATTTAGGGATTTATTTGGGCATCGAAACGAATTTCAAAAAATCACCAAAATTCTCCAAAATTCTGATCTGAGAAAGGAAATCTCCAGGATTTTTGGTTGGGTCAAGTTGTTAAAGAAAAAGTTGAGTTGCTTCACAGACATGGGTTTGAACTTGTTTGAATTTTGAATTTCGAGATTTTTAATTTGATCGGATTTCATCTTTTGTTCAGTTTGATTTGCACTGGTTTGAATTCCAGTGGCACGGGGTGTCACAATATGCATGATTGACATGAAAACGTACTGTCATTATATGCTATTTCGAGCTGCAATTCAAAAGTGGCAAGAGGCGTGTCAGTGTATAAATGCGGTCTAAAGGTCTCCTAATTTCAATTCCTTTTAATGATGCAAGTGATTTTTAACATATCCTTCTCTCATCAGGATGATTCCATCTCACATGATGGCAATTAATGCACAATCACAATCAATCTTCCTTCCAAGTTTTATATTAAGGAGATATGAATGCTCTGCACAAAATGAAAATAGAACTGAAAATGGGTCGAGTGCGTGAGATGAAGGGATGCAGTGCAAAAGGCACAGTTGTGTTCCCAATAACCCATAAAACATTGTCGCACGTTCTCAAAAGGGAAAAAAAAGGAAAGAAACTTCACGCTGCAGATGTAGACTTTTTCTGTTCCCCCCCAAAAAAAAAGACGAAGCCATTCTATGCTTCAGAAAGTAAAATTATTGTATCTTATGCATTTCACTCAAGCGGTGGAATTCTCTTAATAAACTTTGAGTTTAGAGCCAACCCATACTGAAAGGGTATGTTATGTATACTCTCATTCTTGAAATGGCATTTTCATTGCGATTCAGAATTTTGAATACATACCATGCAAAATTTCTAACGTAACATTTGGTAATATATATGATTCAATGAAAACATACTGTCCTTACATGATATTTCGAGCTGCATTGGGAATCCTTCAAGAGGCGTGTCAGTCTATCAAATGCTGTCTAAAGTTCTTGTAATTTCAATACCTTTTTAAGGATGGAAGTGAATTTTTAAAAACTCTCTTACCAGGAATAATTCCAACTCACATGATGGCAATTAATACACATCGGAATCGATCTGCATTATAAGTTCTATACTAATATGGATATCTGAAAGCTCTGCACAAATGAAAAATAGAATCGGGACTGTGTGATTAATTTGTGAATGCCTATATATTGAGTGGGCCAGATGTTAAGGATGCATGTGAATTTTAACTAAATGATTCCAACTCACATGATGGCAATTAACACGTACGCAATCACATTGGTATGCCTTCTAAATTGTATACTAAGGAGATCTGAAAGCTCTGCATAAATGAGAAATATAAGAGTGAATCCATGATTTGTGAATGCTTATAAATTGAGTGGGCCAGGTGTTAAGGATGCATGTAAATTTTAACAACTTTCTCTTAGCACGAATTATTCCAACTCACATGACGGCAATTAATACGTACACAATCAGAATGGGTCTGCCTTCTAAGTTGTATACTAAGGATATTTAAAAGCTGTGCAGAAATGAAAAATAGAATCTGGAATGTATGATTTGTGAATGCTTATATTATTGAGTGATCCGGGTGAATGCTCATAAATTGAGTGGGTTGATTATAAATTAAGGATGCATGTGATTCAAACTCACATGCTGGCAATTAGTATGTACACAATCATAATCGATCTGCGTTCTATGTTGTCCACTAAGGAGATCTAAAAGCTGTGATTCGGCCATCCGTTGGCATGATTAAGCTACTTTGCATCAACCAGTTGCATCTACATTACTACAGAACGCCACAAGAATGATAGACCGAGATTGAGGATAAAAGTACTCATTTCGGTCCGACAAGTTTTGGGACCAAAAGTACTCATTTCGAGAGTACCAGGACCTATTTGTGAACTGGGAAGAATTTGAGGACCCAAAGTATTCATTTGGAGAGTACCAAGACCTACTTGAGAATGAGGGACATGTTCTAGGACCTCAGATGGGATTCACTCTTTAATTTTACAGGGTGAGACTGGTCGTGGCATTCATCTCCAGACTCCAGCTAGCTTAGTCAAACCGCAATCTGCTTACGAATTGGAGCTCATTACTCCCATTGATCTCTCCGTGAATGATGATGAAGGGGATCTCATTTTCACCACCTTGGACTTCTGCTGCAGATCTGCATTTGCTCGCAGGCAGGCCCTGATTCTTCTGTACATTATTCTTGGTGCACATTGATGGCCATCATGTGAAGGCTACCTCGCATAGAATCTATGTATTATTATATATAAGGACTATATAATATATACGAGTCTTGCTGCTGCTTAGTCGAATAAATAACCCTCCTCATGTTTTGTGAGTTGTGTAATATAATCTGGTTCTATAGCGAGAGACTTGCACCTCAACCTGTGGCTTTGGTAGGATCCGAGAGCGGTTTGCTTATAAATTATAGAGAAATCCATAATCACACCGATCACTGATTACTGTGTCAACAAGAAGAAGGCGATCGAGAACTAGCCACCCCTTGAAGGCAGCTGCTGCAGATAGCAACCGGCTACGAGCGTGCCTCAGTCTTATTCCAGGTTGGTGGTCGATTTCGTCGATATCTGCATTGTAGCCTTCATATGCACTGGTTTTAGATAGGATCCGACGAATCTGTGTTTTGTGACACCGTCCTGCAAGCGTGTGTTTTCATATCTTACCAGCTGTTGGTGACCATGATCTATATGCATACACATCATATGATCTATCTTTACTGTCACAAAGGTTCGTCATTGATGTGAAATCATCGGATCTATCATAATTTTCTGCCAAATCCTACCAGCTGGTGCCTTTATTAATTTGTGTCGCATGTCAAATCATCTGGCGTTCTGCTATTCTTTGGCACACAATAGGTCAAAGATGGGAAATAGGGCTCATTGTCTTTATCTCGGAATCTTGTTTGAAATATCAAATTGAATTTAAGTTGGGGAGTCGGTCTCTGTAGAACTACTCAAAGAACTTGAAATGGCCTTGGGATCATGTGAATTAGTTTCTATGTAGTCAAAGGTTTCACTCATTTTGGATGTTTAAAAGCTAGGAGATGAAATCAACATAAATCAATATTTATATTCCAGTCTCAGCATTAAAAAGATGCATATGGCTTGCTATTCCAAAATAAAAAGACGCCAAATTTTGGTAACATGTGCATGTGAAAGAGGATTGGTGGACCATCAGAACATGGAGATTGGGAGGGGCATTCTAGTGTTTTGTCTAATATGTCTTTTACGTTGAAAACAATGGCAGATGTCTGGCCTTATATTTTTTCAAAGTCTAAAAAAAGGGATGAAAAATCAGTTGGGTCTCAAAATAGGGACACTATTGCAATTGTAGTTTCTTATGCATAACTCTCCTTTTGAAATTGATATCGTTAGGTTAATAATTCTAGTTAAAAATTGATATAATATTATTTTCCAAATGAAACAATTTATAATACCCCCCTAAGAAAATTCTATGCGGTCCTGCCGCAAAGTGAACCCGTGTGGCCCCGGTCTGACCTGACCCCACCTGTCCACCCCCATTCATCTCATGGCATCAATTTCCCCTTCCGATTGACTTCGGCTTGAGTGTCTCCTGGCAAGCGAGCCGATGCTAAAATTACGGAGGAAAACAGTTCGAGTCGGCTTTAGGGTTTCTGGATCAATCCATCCATTCAGGAAACAAATGGGGCCGCAACTCGATCGGTGATCTAAGTTGCATTGCGAAACAATTTTTAATGAGAGAAAAACGCCGTTGCGCCATGGTATATATGTTCAGGGGAGAAGAGTTTTACAGTCAACCCTCAGTACCGATGGAGAAGCGAAAAACAAGGCAGCCGTCGCGCGCTCCTGAGACTTTTGTGATCCGTTAATCCGTTTGCTTTGAACAGAAACTGTAACATCTCAAGCTGCTACCAGGTTAGCCCCGTTCACATTTTGTATAGAACTCACTCTAATCTACCAACCTTTAACGCTTTCGGTCTCGCTTTGCATAAAAGGGTTAACTCAAGGTGATAGATGGTGAACAACTTAGGGGTTGTTCGCATTTTTAGCCAAGATTTTAGCCGTTTGAAATATTGTCATTTAAAGGTACTAAATAAAGTCTAATTACAAAACTAATTGTATGGCCTTTAGACTAATTCGTGAGACGAATCTAATAGGGGTAATTAAGTCATGATTAGAAGATATTTACTGTAGCATTACAGTAACAAAATATAGCTTAATTAGATGCGTTAGATTTGTCTCATAAATTAGCCTCCATCCATAAAAGGTTTTGTAATTAGACTTTATTTAATACTCTAAATAGCAAGATTCTCTTTGATGTGATAGGGCTAAAATTTTAGCCCTGCGAAATGAACACTTCCTAGGCTTATATGTTCCCCCCTCAAAGGAACCGACGTCCTCGTCGGAAACCAGCGCAACACACGTTTGCGGGCAAAGGACCACGAACGTTTCCTTCTTGGCACACGTTTGTGTCCAATGTCAGCCCATATGTCATACCGCGTCCCAGTCACGAGACCCACACGCGCCATGCGCCATATGTCTACACCCCTGGCCCACACACCCGTGCAACCGCGAGGGTTAGCTCTGATACCATTTGTAACATTTCAGGCTGCCACCATGGGCCCGATTACATTTTGTGCGGACTCCACCTAACTCACAAACCTTTTATGCTTTTAGCCTCGCTTCGCGTAAAAGTGTTAACCCAAGAAGATGGGTGGTGGACAACTTAGTCTTATATGTTGGCCTTCCCCTCACTAGACTATCAATGTGAGACTAAACCCACCCTCTCATGCACACTAGTGCACATGGACCACTAAGGCCTAATCTCAAATGGGTCGAGATGTCACAGAAATCCTTTGATCTGGAAATCCGGCTTGGTCGATTTGTTTTATTTTTCCTTTTGCCGTCGGCTCCCCCGCCCTTTGTCTACCACGCTCAGGCCGAAGTCAATTAGATGGGAGCCGACATCATCAGGAAACCATCGAGTCGTGAGACTGGAATATTGGCGGACATGACAGGTGCGGAATAGGGCTGCACGGCAAAATCCCCCCAACCCCCTCAAAAAAAAGGGAAAGGGACTAAGGGAGCACTTTTTTTTTGCCACAAAGTTTGCTTATTGCTCTATTAGAAACCGGCTTCAGCTCGGTTACAGAGTTCATCTCAAAGGAACGGGGCTCCTATATGTAAGGCGTCATACGATTAACATTTGATAGAACAACCCAATAGCCTATCAAATCTGAGCAGCCCAACTTAAATCAGAGCGCTAACATTACGAAACAGAAGAGTCAACATTTTTTTTATTCTTTTTTTAATATTTTTAAAATAAAATCAACATTGACACAATACACTCGAAATGTCAGCGAAAATTTTAAATTTTAAAAATTTCAAAAATATTTATATTGGAACTCATTATGTAGAATTAATTGTAATGAAAACGTAGGTTCACGAAAATAGACTTACGATTTGAGAGAAAAATGCGTTTAAAATTAGGAAAATTGCAAAATCCTCTAGAAACTCACTTAAAGTTTGATTTTCCCTCCTATAACTGATTTTGTTGCAAAATCCCACTATGTAATTAGGCCTCATTTGATTTGCCCCCTTAAACGCGCGTGCCTTGATGACCCGGCTCCTTTCCTATGACGTGGAGTCACCGTGTACACATTAGCCACTTTGGGCCTGTCCAACGTTGCATCCGTTTGAAGCTCGAACCAAACCGCACCGCTGAGTCATCGTCTTCGCGCGTCACAGGGAAAGGCCAGCGGCGGAAGGGTCCTGCTCCGGTTTGAAGACAGCCTGCTGGGAACCGGCAATCAGATTCGGTTTGAGGGTTGTGACTTGGTTCAATTGGACAGTGAAATTCGTTGAATCGGTGATTGAAAGAGTTACGTAGGAATATTTAGGTGATCCATTCCTAGAGGATGTCATGAACGATGAATGATGCAGCTTATCACCGGATAGAACTTGGATAATCGCGGTATGTTCTAGGCGTTGGTAGATTACCAGAATCCAGTAGATTATCTCGGCGGCCGGCGATCATCACGGTTCCCTGTCAGGATGAGCCCAATTCGGCCAATCTGTACCATGGTGACTCCACGTCATAACAAATTGGCCAGCTAATCAAAGCACATGTGCTTAAGGGGGCTAATTAAACCTTTCTCAAGCACAGCTCGCCCCAGTTTCGTGCTTGCTCGAACCACACCGCAGGTCCGCAAGCTCGATTCTTCCCTCATCTTGGTTATTATCTTTTGACCCCATCTAGCATTTGCTGCACCTCCTCCTTGGCTATCTTCGTCCATGCATTTCCTGACTGTGTTCCCCTTCCTCCTTCGTACCTCCTTCATGCCTGTCCACGTTTGTCACAGAAAGAAAATAGCATTCCTTAAGTTCCTAACAGTCCATAAAACAGCAGAAGATTGTTTTTATTACTAATCCACCGTTGGCAACAGATTCGTAATCATTCCTACTTGTTTGCTGAAGAAATCAGCAACTGCTTGACACAATACACTCGAAATGTCGGCGAGAATTTTAAATTTTAAAAATTTCAAAAATTGGACCTCATTATGTAGAATTAATTGTAATGAAAACATAGGTTCAAACGAATTCGAAAATAGACTTACAATTTGAGAGAAAAATACGTTTAAAATTTGAAAACCGGTTCTTTTTCTTCCCCCTCCCCTGGGCCAGAAGGAAGTTGCTACGTGTCATCTTCTGGCTCCTCTTCTTCCCACTCGACAGAATCTCTCGCGTTCATCTAGTTTCATACGAATCTCAAATAGTGTTCTATCAAACCTTAAATGTAGCTCGTCTTACATATAGAATTGGCCCAAGGGGACCCGGCTGACGTGCCGGCTCGCTTACAGTTCCTGCTGCATACGTGCCGGCCCGCTTACACTTCGGGCTACATAAGTAGCTCCCTTACTCTCAATCAGGACACGCTAGGTAGGCTACTGAACGTACTTGAGCTCGCCCCAGTTCGTGCTTGCTCGAACCACACCGCAGGTCCGAAAGCTCGGTTCTTCCATCATTTTGGCCACCATCTTTTGACCCCATCTAGAATTTGCTGCACCTCCTCCTTGGCCATCTTCCTCCATGCATTTCCTGACTGTGTTCACCATCCTCCTCCGTACCTCCATGCCTGTCCACGTCTGTCACAGAAAGAAAATAGCATTCCCTAAGTTCCTAACAGTCCATAAAACAGCAGAAGATTGTTTTTATTGCTAATCCACCGTTGGCAGCAGATTCGTAATCATTCCTACTTGTTTGCTGAAGAAAACAGCAACTGCATTCCACAGTTGTTTAGCTACTATGCGCTCAAACAAAAAAAATGCTTGACAGTCTCTTTTTCAGAGCAGAACAAGCAAGAACCATTGTCAACTTATCTTCTTTTGCCAGATCGTCTTTAGTGAGAACTTTGTTATTAGATTTCAGCCATAAGATGATTTGGATCCTGGGAGGCACGACTAAACTTCAAATAGCAGGAGTACGAACCGGCTGTGCCCCCCACCACACACACACACAAAAAAAAAAAAGTTACTGAATATAGTGACTGGGAGCTATGAAGCCCCTTTGACTGATACACCCGCACAGGTAGGTCCAGTGTATCAGTGAGCTGTAAGGATTCAGCAATTGCAACTATATATTTCTAACCTCTGCAAGTTATACAGCCTTATATCAAGTTCACAACAGTTCAAAAAGTCATTTTCAGATCAGTTCCGTCCCAAACCTCTGCAATGGACTTATTATACTCATTCACCATTATATATAATAATTTGGTCATGCTTGGTCACTAACCAGTGGCACTCGGCTGTTAACATCGCTAACTAGCTTCAATACTGCTTGGAAGTTCTTATTTCTTAATGTCGTATCTTAATTCTTCTCTTTAGTATGCTATAATAACAAGGTCGATTTTTTTTTGTTACTTCTGAATGAGAAAGAAATCTTATTCAAAAAATTGTTAGTTGTTCGTGTGTGATCAGGTTTTGTAATTTTGTATTTCGAGATTATTGTATTTGAAACTCATCAACTGCATAAAAATCACTTCCGATTCTTGTATAACTGTGATACAGCTGTATGTGATTACCAATGGCTTCTGAAGACTCTGCACGAAATCACCTGGAGTCGATGCTACTGGATGAACGTGTAGAGCCGAAACAACTGCCCATATCACTTCTAGAGTCCATCACTACTAATTTCTCTGATGACCAAATAATTGGAAGGGGTGGGTTTGGAGTTGTTTACAAGGTATCAGGTGTAACTCTCCCTCAGCCTTGATCAAGATTGATCTATAGGCTCAATGCTCACACCCAGACAATGCAACATTACCACTGCAGGGACTACTTCGGAACGGGACAGTTGCTGTGAAGAAGCTGCAGTTCGATACAGCTGACACGGATGAGAATAAATTCATCAAAGAGGCTGCTTGTTTGCTAAGGGTGAAGCACCAAAATATAGTACGGTTCTTGGGATACTGTGCAGATGCACATGGGGAAATGTGGAAGCTGGAGGCGAAAACAGTCATAGCAGAAAAGCGGCAAAGGCTGTTCTGCTTTGAGTTTTTGCCTAACGGAAGTCTCGATAAGTATATCACTGGTATATACCCATTCCACCTAATGTTTCTCTAATGTCTATGGGAGCTGCAAAAACTCTATATACCGCATTCCTTTTGCACTTGATAATTTCCTTTTTTAGCTTCTAGAATCATGGAATTCATTCTGTACCTGTTTTCCTGTGTATCGGCAATGAAAATGGAATAGTTTGGAGGAATAAGTATGGACTTCGAAACAAAATAGGTGGCGTTCTCAACGAAAACATTTTCTCGCTACTTTGCAGATGCATCCCGAGGACTCGAATGGATGATACGCTACAAAATAATTAAGGGGATTTGCAAGGGTTTACATTACCTTCACCAGCAGAAAATTGTTCATTTGGATCTGAAACCTGCAAACATACTGCTGGACCATTACATGGTGGCTAAAATTACTGATTTTGGTCTTTCAAAGTGCTTTGTTGAAAATCAAACCCGGGTTATCACTTCAAATGTTATTGGATCGGTGTAAGGAAGCTCTGAACCTTGAAGGCAAAAACGTTTCTTATTAGATAGGAATATGTTATAATCATATTTCGTAATTAATTACTTAGAGAAAATAGCCATCTTCCTCCATGCATTTCCTGACTGTGTTCACCATCCTCCTCCGTACCTCCATGCCTGTCCACGTCTGTCACAGAAAGAAAATAGCATTCCCTAAGTTCCTAACAGTCCATAAAACAGCAGAAGATTGTTTTTATTGCTAATCCACCGTTGGCAGCAGATTCGTAATCATTCCTACTTGTTTGCTGAAGAAAACAGCAACTGCATTCCACAGTTGTTTAGCTACTATGCGCTCAAACAAAAAAAATGCTTGACAGTCTCTTTTTCAGAGCAGAACAAGCAAGAACCATTGTCAACTTATCTTCTTTTGCCAGATCGTCTTTAGTGAGAACTTTGTTATTAGATTTCAGCCATAAGATGATTTGGATCCTGGGAGGCACGACTAAACTTCAAATAGCAGGAGTACGAACCGGCTGTGCCCCCCACCACACACACACACAAAAAAAAAAAAGTTACTGAATATAGTGACTGGGAGCTATGAAGCCCCTTTGACTGATACACCCGCACAGGTAGGTCCAGTGTATCAGTGAGCTGTAAGGATTCAGCAATTGCAACTATATATTTCTAACCTCTGCAAGTTATACAGCCTTATATCAAGTTCACAACAGTTCAAAAAGTCATTTTCAGATCAGTTCCGTCCCAAACCTCTGCAATGGACTTATTATACTCATTCACCATTATATATAATAATTTGGTCATGCTTGGTCACTAACCAGTGGCACTCGGCTGTTAACATCGCTAACTAGCTTCAATACTGCTTGGAAGTTCTTATTTCTTAATGTCGTATCTTAATTCTTCTCTTTAGTATGCTATAATAACAAGGTCGATTTTTTTTTGTTACTTCTGAATGAGAAAGAAATCTTATTCAAAAAATTGTTAGTTGTTCGTGTGTGATCAGGTTTTGTAATTTTGTATTTCGAGATTATTGTATTTGAAACTCATCAACTGCATAAAAATCACTTCCGATTCTTGTATAACTGTGATACAGCTGTATGTGATTACCAATGGCTTCTGAAGACTCTGCACGAAATCACCTGGAGTCGATGCTACTGGATGAACGTGTAGAGCCGAAACCACTGCCCATATCACTTCTAGAATCCATCACTACTTATTTCTCTGATGACCAAAAAATTGGAAGGGGTGGGTTTGGAGTTGTTTACAAGGTATCATGTGTAACTCTCGATCAGCCTTGATCAAGATTGATCTATAGGCTCAATGCTCACACCCAGACAATGCAACATTACCACTGCAGGGACTACTTCGGAACGGGACAGTTGCTGTGAAGAAGCTGCAGTTCGATACAGCTGACACGGATGAGAATAAATTCATCAAAGAGGCTGCTTGTTTGCTAAGGGTGAAGCACCAAAATATAGTACGGTTCTTGGGATACTGTGCAGATGCACATGGGGAAATGTGGAAGCTGGAGGCGAAAACAGTCATAGCAGAAAAGCGGCATAGGCTGTTCTGCTTTGAGTTTTTGCCTAACGGAAGTCTCGATAAGTATATCACTGGTATATACCCATTCCACCTAATGTTTCTCTAATGTCTATGGGAGCTGAAAAAACTCTATATACCGCATTCCTTTTGCACTTGATAATTTAATTTTTTAGCTTCTAGAATCATGGAATTCATTCTGTACCTGTTTTCCTGTGTATCGCCAATGAAAATGGAATAGTTTGGAGGAATAAGTATGGACTTCGAAACAAAATAAGTGGCGTTATCAACGAAAACATTTTCTCTCTACTTTGCAGATGCATCCCGAGGACTCGAATGGATGATACGCTACAAAATAATTAAGGGGATTTGCAAGGGTTTACATTACCTTCACCAGCAGAAAATTGTTCATTTGGATCTGAAACCTGCAAACATACTGCTGGACCATTACATGGTGGCTAAAATTACTGATTTTGGTCTTTCAAAGTGCTTTGTTGAAAATCAAACCCGGGTTATCACTTCAAATGTTATTGGATCGGTGTAAGGAAGCTCTGAACCTTGAAGGCAAAAACGTTTCTTATTAGATAGGAATATGTTATAATCATATTTCGTAATTAATTACTTAGAGAAAATATTTTTTGTGCAGGGGATATATGGCGCCAGAATACTGCCAGGGAGGATCAGTAACGTTCAAGTCAGACATATATAGTCTTGGTGTTATATTAATAGAGATTCTGACCGGGCAGAAGGGATATTATGAGATTGAAAATGTAGGAACAGTTGGTTAGAAGATAGACTGAACGCTCAGTAGGATCTTAGACTTTTTCACTCTTTTACCTTAATTAGATTTATTGTGTATTTATGATCGATTGAGGCTTGCTCATCATGATTTGAAAAAAATAATTAAATGCTCGTTGTTTAAAAACGACTTGTTATTTATTTAGGAATATGTTTTTTTTTGCGCTATACAGCTGTAATCCAACTATACAAATGTCTATCTCATGATTGTAATTTTGTAGGTACTAGAAAGTTGGGGTACTAGGCTTGGAACGTCGATGGGAGACACGCGGTTGGAACATATAGGAGCATGTGCTGAGCTAGGGATAGTGTGCACTGACTATGACCCAGCGAAGAGACCAGATGCACAGAGCATAATTGAGAGGCTTGATGACATGGAACTTAAGTACGGTATTAGTGTTGATTCTTCATCAGAAACAGAGGTAAGATTACATCTGGCACGTACTCCCTCTGTTAATTCTTATATATAGGACGCTTTAGAGCAAGTATTAAAAGCACCATTCAACCAGCAAAACCAATGAGAAAGAGAGACAAGACAGGAGATAGAGAGAGACTCCCTACAGGCCCGCTGTAGCGTCCCGCTTCTTTACCGGACCCGCACAGCTGACAGCTCTCTAAGAATCAAGATTTTCCTCACAGACTAACACATGTCTTTTTTGCACACTTTGTCTTCACTCATGCGCACTCGAAAAAGACTTTTTGGTCGGTCACCTATCTCGAAATTGCTCAGAGTCAAGCACGCTTAACTCCGGAGTTCTTTCGGGATGAGCTTCCGAAAAAAAAGTTACGACTAGTTGACATGAGTAGTCTATCATTTCTATTAAGCTTTGGACCGGATGTCACACCCGCTCCGGCCGACGAAATCCCGTTCTACCCACTACTGCTCCTCTCAAGCTCATCCACGTCTTGCACATGACATTAAAGAGTTGTGGGGCCCACCACCACTGCTCCTCATGAAGCGCCCGCTGCTAGTGAAACCATAAGCCATGCTCTTATACCAGTCTCAATGAAAACTTTCATCTCACACTTTTCAAGAGTGACACATCAGATTTGTGTTCTTATTTTGAAATGAAATTGCATCTCTCAATGCACAATTTCATTTCACAATTTTATAAGTTTGACAAAATATTAAATTATTGCTAGGTGACACTCATTTGTTGGTTAAATTCTTTAGGGATGAAAGGAAAGGTGACACATCAGATTTGTGTTCTTATAATGAAATGAAATTGCATCTCTCAATGCACAATTTCATTTCACAATTTTATAAGTTTGACAAAATATTAAATTATTGCTAGGTGACACTCATTTGTTGGTTAAATTCTTTAGGGATGAAAGGAAAGACTCTCAATCCACTTTTTTTTGTCTTTCATTGTCTTGGAAACAACACCAACATCCATTCATGAGGATGAAAGACATCCCCTCTCTCTAACAGTAAATTTTTTACAATGTCACCATTTATGTTAATATGACATCTAATTAATAATAAATGAAAGTGCCATTAAAAATAACCTTATCACTCATCACCAATATCAAGGCATACTTGGTCGCACCCGACATTGCACTCTGCCGAAGGCAAACTCATACCAGCAGCTCTGTACTCCGTCTAGGAGTCCACGCTAGGCCCATTGTCAGGGAGAGAACGAATAGGTCCGGTGGTGATTTTTTTTTTTAACAGAGGCTAGGACGACATTGAATAGCTGCTGGGTTGAAAACGTGTGAAGTTTGCATCGGGAAGCCAGGGCGTCTTATAATTTGATAAAAACTGATGCGGCTCAAACGTCCTGTGATGTTGAATGGAGGGATTAGCATCCTAGAACTTGTGCATAGCACTTAGGGCCTGTTTGTTTGGACTTCGACTGTGTCGGCTCTGGCTCCGGCTGTGGTTTTTTTGGAAAACAGCTGTGCTGGCTGTGTCAGTAGTTGTGTCTGAAAACGGTCTGGTTTGGTAGAACGGCTTCTCTTGCGGCTTCTCCTGATTTGTAGAAATGGATGAAAACAAGCATTGTCCATAATGCCCCTGGACATATAATTTTGATTTATCCATGTTTAATTTTCTGATTTATATGATTCCAAATAATATTAAAATGAGATATTATATTTTAACCTTTTGTGGCCTGATTAGCGTGTGTGGGCTGTAGCTTGGCCCATCACGTGGCCCAACTGAATCCGCACAGATCAATCGAACAAAAACAAAGGGGCGTCGTGCTCCTTTCTGCCGTCCGCCATGGGCGAGCTCCAAAGCTCAAATCAACATGCGGAGAGGGGGAGATGACGGTAAAGGAGTGGTGGAATCGAATCGTGAAGGTAGCATGGTTCAATTTGAGTCATCAATTTCGGTTGTATCCATTGGATTAGCAACACGATGGGGAAGAGAAGAGGTGCTGCCGCCTCCGCTTGGAGTCGCCTGGAGAAGACGAGCGAGTAGCGAAGGAAGAAGAAGGATCTTTTCGTCATTCTCCACCGAACGAGCCTACGTGGACTGGTGGGGACAGGGAAGAAGCGGGAGAAGCCACCCTTGGACGGCTCCCTGCTTCGTACGGTTTTGGGTGTCGGCTCCCTCCTTCAATTACGGAGGAGCTGGTGAGGGAGCCGCCAGTTTGTTGACGATTCACGAGGAGCCGCTCCTGGAGCTGTCCGGGTAACCGAAACAAACCGCCCCTTATTATGGCTTCCGTGTATTTGCTGCTCCTGTGCGTTCGTTACTTCAGACCCTCTAAAATTTAAGCCGAGAATCTTGTTATCTAAGAGTACTAAATAAAAATTAATGACAAAATCTTTGTACAAATGGGTACATTTTTACGATACGAATCTAATGAACCTAATTAGTCTATGTTTTGTTACCATGATGCTACAGTAACCATCGTCTAATCACGTATTAAGTACTCTCATTAGATTCGTCTCGCAAATTAGACCAGGAGTTCTGCATTTAGTTTTTTAATTAATAATATTAAATGACAAAATTCTTTTTGTTTAGACTTCTCTAAATTTTAGATCCTCGTACAACGAACACACCCAAAAACTTTAATAGTTCCTCATTGGGCATAAGTTGATTGGTTTCGTTGAGAGATGTCGTGGGTTCATGCATGTTCTCTTCATCGATAGGAAAGCAGCTCTGTCTCCGGGATGGTGGATGAAGTACAGCCATTGTTTGTGTCTGATGCACCATTCCCACTGCAGCGAATAAGCAGCAGGGTACCAGTAGGACTGGGAGTGACAAGCACTGACGTGAGTTGCTTGCTACACCTCCAAGCCTTCGTTTTTAATACGCTGAAACTTGCATGTAAGTGTGTAACTCCTGCTCGTTTATCTGCAGATACTGGATATCCACCCGCTAGAGCTCCGCTTCCCATGGGAGCCAGACATCTTAAGGCCGGTGACCTTGACCAACTGGACAAACCATTTTGTTGGAGTCTGGATTACACCGACCTGCCAGGATACATGGGAGAACTTTTGTCATCCAGCCCACCTATTCGGGCGCAAAAATGAAATCGACCCTGGTTCATCCCTTTTCAAAATGTTGGAGCCACGTTCTACAGTGGCCATACCTATGAAAACAAGTCAACCTTGGCAAGAAAAACTTCCATCACGGAATGTGGAAACGTTTGAGGTGCTGATGGTTGCAATGGGTTCCAAGATGGACGTCGATCTTTTGGAGCAATCCACAGATAGCAGGATTAACACGGACATCCATCTTTTAAAGAGAATCGAGGCGTTGGGGGGAGTGATGCACCGGGCTATGCTGAAGGCTACCATATGTGGTCCAGCAAGCTGCCAGGCAACAGCGACCCACACGGTGAGTTTGCAATTATTTTTTAGTACATTTGCCATGTCATGATTGTTGCATGGCTAATTTCGTAATGATTGAGGTGCATATATTGTTGTTTTGTTTTGCTATCAGTTCATACCAGCACTATCGTCTTTGGAGGTTGGCAACTCTCTCCAAGCCATAGATGTGCACCCCATCGAAACGTGGTGAGTAGAGACTTTCAGTATTAGCATTCTTTCGTTTTGATGCTCATTCATATTATATTCCGCTCCTTCAATTTGCAAATGCATGCACATTTTGACTGACAAATACTCCCTTCATTCTTAAATTTTGTTGCTATAACAAGAATTCTAGTTAAATTGTTTTCCTAATGACAACAATTTAACAACGGAAGGAGTACATGCTTTCATCATAAATATCTCCATATTTTATATTAACTGAATATGATTTAGTTGCAAAATCTTACTGCTGATCTAAAATATAAGTCCATTTATTTGCTCAAAATATAATTTTGCCACCCAAAAAAATAGTAATACTCATATGACAACGTTGCCTCATTGTCAGGTGAGACCAGGATGCCATATTAGATTATTTTTTTTAATTAGTGGTAATACAAGGAATTTTTCTAAAAATATGAGTCCATTTGAACATCCACACAGTCTGAAATATTATGACTTTCTGAACAATAATATGGATAATTATTACGCAGAGAGAGTGTAACAGATCTAAAGTATTCTTGATTAAATTCAATGACATCAATCTTGTATGCTATATATCAGTTTGTATATACCTTTTTATCAAATGGTCCAACTCTAAAAGAAATAATAACTTAGTTCAAATCCGAATGGATTTATATTTTGGACCAAGGGGAGTAGCCAGAAGAATACCTATTTGTTAAGAGTGTAGTGGCCGTACATGACCATTATTTTAGAGTCATTATCCTAGTCATGAGTCATGTTATCCCTATATATTGCCCTATTAGGGATGTTATTTAATAAGATTCAGAAATCAAATTCGTAACACTTTGAAATATGAATGGAGTGGTGTCTTTCTATTTAGGAAAAAATTGCGGTGGGGCAGTCAAATTTTGTGGAATTGAGAAATTTCACGTTTGAACTTTCAAAATTTTCTAGAATACATAGCAAAATCATGATCATTTGCCAAAACACACTGCATGCCATATGCTATGATTTTAATTCAGATCAGAGAGTGCCGACAAAAAGAGCTATTTTGGCTTGTTATACACCGTAAAAAAAGTTTGAAATTACTGTAATACAAAACGGAGATGGCGATGTAGCCTTTTCATTCTTTTCTATGCTTCAGGAAACGTTAAGTTTAAAAAAAAAACAAACATCTCGATTACAAATGCACCAACTTGATCACCGAAACATGATAAGCAGCATAGAGTGTGAATGTGTGATATATATACTCTTGAAAGTCAAACATATACAAGACCAAACAAGTCAGAAATGGCTGTCGATACGAGATGTATGCTCTATATCGCCACGAAAAAAATCAATGCCATGTTTCCCCGATGAGTGCTCCCCACTCACCGTCTTGGGGGCCCACACGTTGGCGAACCTCACGGCCATGGTGTCTCTTCTCTCCTAGTTCGTCTCTTGTGAACGATGCAGCCGCCAAGCTGCTCCCTGTTGCGAAATACTAGGCCATGCCAATGCTCCAATACCACCTTAACGACGTCAAACGAGGCCATAGCATAAAGCATGCCTTAGATAGGGCAGGGTTGGGAACACAGGCAAGGAGGATGCACTTACAGAGAGTTGAATGGCGGGATTGGATTGGAGTGGTGGCGCCTTGTGGACAGCGGGATTGGAATGGCGGCATGCCTCTGAGATGGAAACGAAGATGGTCGAGATGGGATGGAGTTGTGGCGTGGCTGGGGGTACAAATGAAGACAAT
>LAPY01002087.1:3761-15371 GCA_000970635.1 Eragrostis tef | reverse complement strand
ATTATACGAAGTTATACGATTTCGTCAGCTCCCTCGTGGATACCTATGACGCTGCTTGGCACCCCACGCTTCCAATATTGGCAACTAGTCACTCGTGCACCGATACTCTCTGTTTGTGGGATTCCAGGACATATAGGTAATTACTTCTTCTGTTGCCAAATTACCATCATTAACAAGAAGACGTGGCCTGCTCGCATGCTGCAAAACACATTATGTTATAAATTAATCTTTTTGAAAGAAGAATAGGTTGAATTGATACCAAGAGTCTTGTTGTCGCTGTTTCAATTCTCAAATAGGGGAGCACAATGTGCATGCGTGGGTCACTAGGATTAAAGGGGGGCCATGCATGGGCGGTGGCACTTTTAGCTCGCGGGCGAGGAAGAATGGGTTCCCTACATACACCCCACCTCTATAAGCACCTATGATAAGCAGCCAATTGAGATTTAGATTCATTGTCACGACATATGCCTCAGCATTGATGAGAATGTTGCTACCACCTTAAGAATAAATAGATGCAAATGACTCCCATGTGAATTGAACTCAAACTTGTACGGACATATTCCACCACAAAAGAGCCTATAATTAATTGTGCCATGCACGAAAAACTTATGACCCTAAACTGAAGTGATTTTTTAAAGGGTAGAGTGTTCCTCCTGTTCTCCATAATCACCACCTAAACGAACTAAGCCACATTTAGTTTGCTTGGCCAGAACTACGTTATTTCAAATTCCGTGCCTTTTTCCTTCTGTTTCATGTGGCACCATGTAATTTATTATGTATTCATCAAAAGAGATATAACCAATGATATCTTAATTATATGTAGGCTTGAGAAAATATTTAAACTTAAGAGCAAAGTACGAGGCATGGTATTCATTGGCACTACTAAGGACTCACAAAGGTAAGCACTCCTATCAACACTAAACTAATTATGAAATTCTAATTACAAATTGCTTCTTTGCACCAAAGCGGGGAAATATTATTCCTGGTGTTATATTTCAGAAGCATAACTATTAAGTGGTATCTCATAATTTAATGATAATGCTCAACTAGATTTTTCTTTCTTTCTTATTGCCTCTGTTATCTCATTATAATTGATTTTTTTTACTCCTCACCTATAATTCCATCCATGTAATTATCTAGGCTCATGGTCGGATGTGAGAGAGGGATAACAATCGTGGAAATTAATTTTCCAGCTCCAAAGACCAACGTAGGGACTACAGGTGAGAGTTAAAAGGTGCTTTCCTTATCTACCATGGACAACACTGTCGTTTTTTTTTTTGAGTTAGAGGATAAGGAGACATATCTGCCTGTCTCATTCATGGTGATTCCATGCTAAGTGTAATGCTTGTGAGTTTGTTCACTGAGAAGCAACCGTGCACCAGAAAATACTGCCCTTTCTTGAACGAATATGATGCTGCTGCTATACATGAATAAGTATAATATGTCCACAATCCATGGATTTTCTGTATCGAGTTCAGCGGAATTGTCATATATTCAACTAAGATGCACACATCTCAAGAAGTCAAAAAAAAGGAGGCCATAAAACACAATTATTATTCCATTTTGGATGCATCAAACGACGCCATTATTTAGCTGCCATCATTCTGCTGCAAGCATACGACAAAATATAATCATGGCTTAGTTGCAAATTTCACCCATAACTTGCCTCTAGTTTGATAGTCTCCGGCCATAAGTTTGTCTGTTGCAACCACCCCCGTTCTATCTCATTATAATTGATATTTTTTACTCCTCACCTATAATTCCATCCATGTAATTATCTAGGCTCATGGTCGGATGTGAGAGAGGGATAACAATCGTGGAAATTAATTTTCCAGCTCCAAAGACCAACGTAGGGACTACAGGTGAGAGTTAAAAGGTGCTTTCCTTATCTACCATGGACAACACTGTCGTTTTTTTTTTTGAGTTAGAGGATAAGGAGACATATCTGCCTGTCTCATTCATGGTGATTCTAGAGCTCATATCGGGCTAAGTGTAATGCCTGTGAGTTTGTTCACTGAGAAGCAACCGTGCACCAGAAAATACTGCCCTTTCTTGAACGAATATGCTGCTGCTGCTATACATGAATAAGTATAATATGTCCACAATGCATGGATTCGGTATCAAATTCTGCGGAATTGTCATATATTCAACTAAGATACACACATCTCAAGAAGTCAAATCTCACCCCATAACTTGCCTCTAGCTTGATAGTCTCCGACTATGCTGTCTCAAATAGGCCAAAAAATTTCAACATAGATGCTTATGAGTCGATTAATTTAGGTCCAGTTTCGTAGTTTGGTTGTATCTGATCCTTTTGTGGTCCCACTACACAAAAACTCACTGCTTTAATTGTGTCTTAAATGCATAAAACTGTAGCCCAACATAACAAATTTTAACTGCTCGATAGTCCTACCACTATCGTATTTAGGTGTGAGACTTGAGCTAGGAGCTAGGCATGTATTTACGTGACATTTTTTGACATATTTGGGAGAGCACATGAAAATCCAGGAGAGGGGGGGGGTATATCAACTAAAACTGGGGTGGGGTGGTTTTTGCAACAAACAAACTTGTGGGAAAGGATATCAAACTAGAGGCAAGTAGTTATGGGGTGAGATTTGAAATTAACCCGATAATTATTCTTGCCCAATATTCTGACCAATGCCACATGAGAAACTTGGCTATAAAGCACCACTACACTGCTCCATCAGTTTTCTAACATTCCAAGTTCATAATACTACTCAATTATTTTAACTTTTTACATGTATATAATGTTGCATCAAGGTGTAGCTTCCATGCTCTGTTCCGCACTGCTCCAAAGAGAAAGGTTGCTCTCTTAATTAAGTGCTACGCTCTGTCTTCCTGACTACAAGAAAACGTTTTTGTAGACACTTACTTATGGGCCACATATGTTTATTGCATCGCTAGTGAAATATAAATACGTTTTCATAAAATGTGTCCATGTAGATGAATTTCAAAAGCGTATCTACCTGACATGACACGAATCATATGTACCTACAGACCTAATACCCTTTTATAGTTACATTCATTTTGCGTGTCTACTAATTTGGCAACGTTTCAAGGTGTGGCTATTAAAACATTGCAAAAAGCAAAAAAAAATAATTTCAGCTCCCTCTGTCTTCCTGACTACAAGAAAACGTTTTTGTAGACACTTACTTATGGGCCACATATGTTTATTGCATCGCTAGTGAAATATAAATACGTTTTCATAAAAAGTGTCCATGTAGATGAATTTCAAAAGCATATCTAGCTGACATGACACGATTCATATGTACCTACAGACCTAATACCCTTTTATAGTTACATTCATTTTGCGTGTCTACTAATTTCGTAACGTTTTGAGGTGTGGCTATTAAAACATTGCAAAAAGCAAAAAAAATATTTTCAGCTCCTGTCGTGTTATTATCAAGAATTATACATGCAGATCACAAGAGTTGAACCCTTGACCTCTTCATTTCTGAAGAAATCACTTTACCAACTTATCTCACATGCTAATACGACTAGAATTTGATATCACTTAGTAGTGTGTCAAGAAGCATCTTTAGACGAGACATAGAGTTAAAGCGTGTCTCATATTGTATCACTTTGACATGTTCTCAATAATGTTCCAATAACTGTGTTTACGTGAGATACAAATGGATTAAAAACATGTCTAGTATCATATTGTTTCACAAAGCGCGTCAAGAGGGCTATTGAGGGTGAAAACTATGTAAATATGTTTATTTGATTATTCATGTTTAAAGCATATCTAACAATGTATTAAATTAAAACAATCTCATTATCGTGGCAAAAAACATCTTCAGGTTCTGATCTATTGATGTTTATTAAAACCTATCTACAGAAACATGCTTAGAAAGCTTTTTTCTTGTAGTGCCCCAGGGTGTGTATAACAGAAACAATGATGCATATTTGTACCGTAATTCACAGGGCCTTTATTGATATTGGGTACCGTAGATACTTTTTGATCTTTGATTTCTGCATCAATTGTCCATAAGCTTAATACTTAAGGTAGAAATGTTCTTTCTGTTGTTTATTTGGGACATTGCCTGTCTTTACCAAAGCTGATAAGCTCAGGGGTGTCCGATCTTTCGATAAGAGATGATGATAACCTCGATTTGCTCTGTCGTAGGCCAGTTTTCCATAGACATCTGTAGAAAACAAGTGATTCCAGCAAGTGCTGACATGATATAAACCTGCAAGCGTCAGATGAGATTTAAGTTGAAGAAGTACTTCAACAATGTAACAGTGAATCAAGTTATTACCACATCACATGTTTCAGCGATGAGGCCCAATAAAAAACAAGCAAAATCATGATTCATGATGAAAATAAAATGGGCCAAAAGTGGCCTGGACCACTAAGAAGTGAGCTCAGGTGCACCATATAGGGCAACAAAAGCGAAAGGGCCTATAGCCTAGTGGTTACAAGAGCCTTAGTAGCACCTGAGCTCCTGGGTTCGACTCCCGGTGGGAGCAAATTTTCTAAGATTCAACGGCGTTGTGCTTTCAGCAGTAGGCAACGTGGCCGTCGATAGCGAGGCGCCAGTGGTGACTTCGTTAATCTGGATGATTTGCTGGCGAAGTCTTCAATGATGATCATAGGGGTAGGGTTTGCCTATGTGCGCTCATAGAGGTGAGTGTGCGGGCGTTGTGAGTGTATGAATTGTACTATGTAATCACAAAAAAATATAGCGCAACAAAAATGGGCCTCGCAACAGGAGGAAAGTGATACTGGCCAATAAAAAGTCATTGTCAAAATCTCAATAAGATGTGGGCCAATGCACACCGTGCATCCCATCTAATGTTGGACCCATAAAAACCGAGCGCTGCCACGGCAAAATGCCATGCAGATCTTATACGTATGCACGCTACAGTGTTGACGGTCCTTAAGTACCAAATAGGACCGTCAAATCCTGCATGAAACACATAAAAGATAATCACCAAACATAGTGATAGGACTTATAAACTAAACTATTTCCATAAGCTTTGGTAAAATTAAGCATAAAGGTGATTTAAGGCTTAAATGAGGAGGAAACAAGTCCCAAAGCAACAAAATAATACTTCCAAAAAATGACAATCGCTGCCAGAATCCAAATCATGGACAAAAGGCCAAACTTCAACAAAATAAAGATTCAATAAAGGCCATAGCACCTGGATTGGAGGTCAAGAGACCGAGGAGACCCAGCCTGCCAAAGCCCAGCTAAGGAGAGGTCAGGCCCAGGTCGGCCGACCCCACCTGCCAAGTCAGCTGACCTCGCAGGTGGGCCCCTCAGGCCCATGTTTCTCTGGCGGTTCACTACTGACCTTCTCAGGTCGGTTCTGCATGCTATCAATGCTAGGAGCTGCCTCAAATTGCCGACCTACCAAGCCTATAAATAGAAGGGTACCCCCCACACACACATACATGACACTCTAGAAAGAAGAGCTCCAGTCTCATTCTAAGGCCAAGGGCCTCTTGTACACTAGTAGAGTGGGGGAGAGGGCATGGGAGAAGAGCGGGGAAGTGCTGCCCTTTTAGCACTTTGCCCCAATCTTGTACCTTGGCGTATATGACATATCTTTTTGAGTATACAAGGTAACATATTTGGCAAGTGAACATTATATCTAGGAGTATTTTTGTTGTTCTTTGTTACAGGATCATCGCTCCGCAAGGAGTGCTCTTGTCTTTCAAATTAGTACCACACCGAGGCTAGAGTAATAGTCGAAGGCATAGACGTGGTGTCTAGGTCGGAGATTACCTGTGTTTGATGTGTGCCCCAGTGTTTGTAGAGGTAGGCGGCAGGTGGCAATAACTCTGTCCATCCTTTGTAATCCTCTACGTTCGTGGACGTAGTAGAGCTACAGGGCGACGTGGCTTGGCAGACTAGGCCAATGCCGGTGTTTGAAGTAAACAAGTAGAATCTGAGTGCGCCTATCCTTAGTGATAAACTTGACCAATATATAGTTACCCCCTTCAATCCTAGTTTACTATCATTCTTGTTGTCCTTGGGCACCATCTATCTTGCAACTGAATATCTTGGAATACTCTCGGGTGAAGTGCTACAGCGGTATTCCGTGCACTTGCGGATTTTCTCTTTGATTGTAAGAAATACCAATATACAATACCATATTATTATTGGTGTCATTTCAGAAGCATGATTTGTATGACAAATTAGATATCTTTTGAGTCCTCATCTGTTATTTATACTAACCCAGCCGCTAGTAATATGTGGTTCCTCTGTGCTTCTGGGAATAATACAGGAAACTAGGTGGAATCAGAGAATCTAAGGACGAGGAGCAGTAAAGGATTCAAAGTGGAGAACATAGGAGGCCATGTCGGACGGCACCGCTGGACATGAAGCCTGTCATGAAGTCCACTCAGGGAAGGAATCCCAATATTGATAATTAGAGCGGGAGTCGGTGCAACGAAAGCCAAAAAAAGAGAGAAGAAATATGAAAGGAAAGAACCTAGTCGGGGAGGACGGTGAATGCCAGAGAGAATTGTTAACCTTGGGTTGAAGGTTGCAGCGACGTCGGCAAACAAGTCTGACTATCATCACAAGAACGAAGGGAGTGCCGACCGACATGGATTTGTGTCGATCGACACCAGTGCGAATCATGTTGTAAACTCCTCATCCAACTACACCCGTGTCAATGGCTTGTAGTATGATGCGTGAGTAGTTCTCAAATTCTCTCCCTTGACAAAGGGAGCTTAGATATGTAAATTCTTAACACCTATGATGCTTGCTTCATATGTGTTAGTCTCTGTGAGGCTTGCCATGATCTGTGATCGGTTGACATAGGCGGCCTCTCTGATCTGGACTTCTCCCTTGGGGAGGATCTTCAGACCCAAGTGCGCAACGGATTTTGCTCTCTGTTGACGGTGTAAAAATCATGAAATTATCGTCAACATACCGGTAAATAAAAATCTAACCACTAAGTGAGACTAGGCCAATGCCGGTGTTTGAAGTAAACAAGTAGAATCTGAGTGCGCCTATCCTTAGTGATAAACTTGACCAATATATAGTTACCCCCTTCAATCCTAGTTTACTATCATTCTTGTTGTCCTTGGGCACCATCTATCTTGCAACTGAATATCTTGGAATACTCTCGGGTGAAGTGCTACAGCGGTATTCCGTGCACTTGCGGATTTTCTCTTTGATTGTAAGAAATACCAATATACAATACCATATTATTATTGGTGTCATTTCAGAAGCATGATTTGTATGACAAATTAGATATCTTTTGAGTCCTCATCTGTTATTTATACTAACCCAGCCGCTAGTAATATGTGGTTCCTCTGTGCTTCTGGGAATAATACAGGAAACTAGGTGGAATCAGAGAATCTAAGGACGAGGAGCAGTAAAGGATTCAAAGTGGAGAACATAGGAGGCCATGTCGGACGGCACCGCTGGACATGAAGCCTGTCATGAAGTCCACTCAGGGAAGGAATCCCAATATTGATAATTAGAGCGGGAGTCGGTGCAACGAAAGCCAAAAAAAGAGAGAAGAAATATGAAAGGAAAGAACCTAGTCGGGGAGGACGGTGAATGCCAGAGAGAATTGTTAACCTTGGGTTGAAGGTTGCAGCGACGTCGGCAAACAAGTCTGACTATCATCACAAGAACGAAGGGAGTGCCGACCGACATGGATTTGTGTCGATCGACACCAGTGCGAATCATGTTGTAAACTCCTCATCCAACTACACCCGTGTCAATGGCTTGTAGTATGATGCGTGAGTAGTTCTCAAATTCTCTCCCTTGACAAAGGGAGCTTAGATATGTAAATTCTTAACACCTATGATGCTTGCTTCATATGTGTTAGTCTCTGTGAGGCTTGCCATGATCTGTGATCGGTTGACATAGGCGGCCTCTCTGATCTGGACTTCTCCCTTGGGGAGGATCTTCAGACCCAAGTGCGCAACGGATTTTGCTCTCTGTTGACGGTGTAAAAATCATGAAATTATCGTCAACATACCGGTAAATAAAAATCTAACCACTAAGTGTCTGTGCATAGTAGTTAGGAATTAACATACTTCCACGAGTTTTGGTGAATTTTTGATACAGGAGTGAATAATGGAGGAAACCGGCCCTGACTCGAAGAAAAGTCAGGCCGGCCTGCCCCCCTTGGCACCCAAAGGCCTCGGCCTTCTTCCAGCAGGCTGTAAACGAGCCAAAACAGCAGAAACCAAAGCATGTTCAGCGGATTTCCACCTGACATACAATCTGATGGGCTGTTTGGGCCTTAACTTGGCCCTTGCTCAAGTTTTGCTCTTGGCAAGCGGCGACACGTAATTTAAATTAGCGGAATGTGGTGGTTGTTCATCGTGCTGCCACTGCTGAAAATGCGTTTGGGTGTGTGCACTAGTTATTACCTATGCTGATTGGAGGTTCGACTCCACAAAGGCATCCATTGTCTGCTGCCCCGCGTAAGAACAGTAATGCTCAGCCTGCAAGGAAACATGCTTGATTTGTATGTGCGCGCGTTTGTGGGCATATGTACTTGCGTTTGTGTGCATATGTGCTTGCGCTTACACCAGTATGTGTGTGTGTGTGTGTGTGTGGTTCTGTGAAATAAAGATTGATTTTGCACAAGCTATTACATTCTTTGTTCATCAACCTACATAAAGATTTAATTGTTGGTATTTTTTTAAGAAAATGGTGAAATACATAGGGTGCGTTCGACTCCATAAAAGCATCGATCGCCTACTGCCTCGCGTAACAACTGTAATGCCCAGTTGCACAGAAACATGCTTGATTTGTGTGGGTGGTGTGTGTGTGTGTGTGTGTTTTTTTGGGGGGGGGGTATAAATTGATTTGCATAAGCTATTTTATTGTTCTTTATTCACCATTCTACATAAAGGATAAGACTTTAACTGTTAGTGATTGTTTACAACAATGATGGAACATGCTGGGCGCTTTGTGGTCTACAGCCCATTGACGGCTATCACGATATGTATCTTTCTTGCTATTGTTTTTCTCTTAAAAGGTACAGGTTGTTCCGGCTGCTAAGAGACCTTAAAATATGTACAACATTAGAGCCTATATTAGAATAGACTCGCGGTACCAATGAAAAGTTTAGGATCATGTAAAACAATCATCAACTACGAGTGTGGAAGTGCGAAAGATAGTCTCAAGCCGGGATTTTGATGCGTCACTGAAGCAATGTAATTAATGTAATTATAATGCACCTATAATTTACTTTGTGAATTTGTTCCTATGCTTCAACAGTTGTCCGTTACAAAGATGTCCCTGTTCTGTAACAAACAAATTACTAATCGACGACCTTTTGTAGTTTTTTTGCGGAAGATGCAATGGTGTAAGAACACCATTTTTTTAACTATCCCATGCATGGTTGTTATCTGCGGTTCAAATGGTTGACTGGCATTTTCTGCTTTGCCCAGCTCAGTGAAACCTCTCTGGCGAGGATTTTAAGTTTGAGAATATTGTGAGCCTGGGATTGGGAGCTCACCCTATTATCGTTGGCCTAGAGGAATGCACAATAGTAGGTTGGACCATATGTGGCGATGATTCGTGGATCGAGGAGCGAGGTGGGACACGGATGTCGCCAACTATGGTTGCCATTAGTGATTATTAGATTGTTTTCTCTCTTGATTAATATTAATGCTGTTACCCTACCTTTGATGAGTGATTCGATTATTGTCAGCTGGCTATATCAGTTACAGTATTTCATCATGATTAACAAGTTTTGTTATTAATTTCTCCCTCTGTCGACAAGAATAAGCATTTCTTAGTTGTCAAAAGTTAAACTTCTAAAATTTTGGCAATAAATTTGTTTTAAAAATAAATTATTTTGAATGGAAGGATGTATTATATATTATGATAGTCAATTTTACCAAATGCAATAATATTATTTTTATTTGTTGAAAGACAATAACATTATTTTTATGTGGTTTGTTGGTAAAAAATAAAATGTTTGACTCAGCTGGACATATTAAACTAGAAATGCACATATTTATGGATGGATGGATGGACTAGTGTTTATTAAGGCACCCGAGTAGCACCTTTGAGGTCCTGGGTTTGACTCCTGGTGGGAGCAAATTTTCTAGGATTTAACGTCTTTGTGCTTTCAGTGGTAGGCGACGTAGCCGTCGACAGCGAGACGCCAGTGGTGACTTTGTCAATCTTGAGTATTTGCCGGCTCAGTCTTCGAAGATGCTCATAGGGTAGAGTTTGCGTATGTGCGTGCATGTTGTGAGTCTCTACGTTGTACTGTGTAATTGCAAAAAAAAAGAGAGTACCAGAAGTGGCAAATAATGTTTGTGGTCTGTTGCTTTTGATTTTAAAGTTGGTAGCGTACGTATACATCTTAAAAAATCCTATCGTCTTATCGTGCATTCATTTTTCCTAAAAAATGGCATCAGCATGGGAGGGAGCGTCTTCTTGCTCTCGTACTTGCATATAAATGGATGATTCTTAATTATAGCCGCCTGCAAAGTGTCCTCTCTCATATTTCCTCCATATATACTTCCTCGTACTCATAGTCCGGCCGTGATATTGCACAAGAAATCATAGCTAATGGCAAACCCCACCCTCGTCTTACTTCCCATCTGGGGCACCGGCCATGTGATATCTATGCTCGAGGCCGGCAAGCGGCTTGTAGCCAAGTGCAGCCGCGACCTCTCGCTCACAGTGCTCGTCATGCCACCACCAACACCAGAGTCCGCAGCCGAGGTCGCTGACCTCGTCCGGCGTGAGGAGGCCAAGTCTAGCAGCGACCTCGGCATCTGCTTCCACAATCTCCCTGGCATCGAGCCCCCATCGGACGACATGGGAATCGATTACTTCATCTCCGAGTCAGTGCGGCTCCACGTGCCGCACATCAGAGATGCCATCTCTGCCCTGGAGTCCCCGATGGCCGGGCTGGTCATCGACTTTTTCTGGACTACGGTACTGGATGTGTCCCGTGAGCTTGCAATTCCGACCTACGTGTACTTTGCCTCCAACGCTTCCACGTTTTCGCTCCTGCTGCACTTCTCCGGGTTCAACGAGGACCCGGAGAGTAAAGTAGTTGTACCTGGCTCTAGTGGACAAGACCAGTGTGAGCTACAAATGGGTTCAACGGTCTTCGCTGCCGCAGTCCCTAGTGGACAAGACCAGTGTGAGCTACAAATGGTTCCTGTACCACGACAAGCGTTACCTGGAAGCCACCGGCATCATCATCAACACAGTAGCAAAGCTCGAGCATGGTGTGGTCACGGCTGTCGCATGCCACGCACCGCCCGTCTACACCATCGGTCCCGTGCTATCGCTCAAGCCAACCTCCACGCAGCCGCACGAGTGCGTGCGGTGGCTGGACACGCAACCACCGGCGTCGGTGGTGCTTCTGTGCTTCGGTAGCATGGGGAGCTTTGCGCCACCCCAGATTCGTGAGATGGCCCACGGGCTCGAGCGCAGCGGGCACCGTTTTCTCTGGGTGCTGCGCGGGCGACCGGAAGCCGGCGGACAACACCCCACTGATGCCAACGTCGAGGAGCTGCTCCCGGAAGGTTTCTTGGAGAGAACAAGAGGCATGGGGCTCGTGTGGCCAACCTCTGCTCCACAGAAGGAGATTCTGGCCCACGCCTCCGTTGGGGGGTTCGTGACGCACTGTTGC
>LAPY01002086.1:39898-55731 GCA_000970635.1 Eragrostis tef | reverse complement strand
GGGAGGGAGGGGGGGATTATGTTAGGCGGATAAGAGTTGGGAGAGTTATTTCCAATAATTTCTAGACATTTTTGAGGAAAAGTTAGCTTCAAGAAATTCTTTAAAGTTTATGGTACTCCCTCCATTCTGTTATATAAGGGATTCAAGTATTCAAAATTTATACCAAAATATAGAAGATCCTACATATAAAGAACAAATTTTGTATAATAAATTTGGTGGTATTATAATGTGGAGCATAGTAGTCTTTTACTATCAAGACTACTTTTGCCTTGGGATGCTAGAGTCTTTTATATAAAGGGAACGGAGGAAGTAGTGCGATACTGATCGTTTTTTTTTGGCACACACATATATATAGTGCATGAGTGCGTGGCATATGTATCTAATCTAATATGCTTCTACATATGCTGTTTTTCCTAGTGGCTTACTAGCATACTGCAGAGAAGTCCACAATATGTTTCTCCCGACCGGATGTGACTTGACCTGTCGGGCAGTTTGTAAGAACTTCTTCGTTATTGTGGTCAATTACGCATTAAGCCTTTTCTTCTTTTAGCTATTTATAAATCCTTACACCTTACGCCATCAGCTGCTGCGGTGAATCCACAAACCATGAAAAATTGTTTTCCAGGTCGGCCACTCAATAAAATATTGGCAAAGCACATTTTTGCCGTACGTGAGCACAAAAGAACCAATCTAATCACGTTTGATTCTGTCTCACACTGTCAACATTTGGGTAGTCATCTATTCTTATACTTCATCTGTTTCGAAATATAAGCAGTTTTTACAAAAGAAAAAACCACGATGTCTGAAAGTCAAAAAATGCTTTATATTTTGAAACAGAAGGAGTATGGTAACTAGTGGGCTGACTTGCGCAACGACATGCTTAGTATCAACTGTATATGAACTCTCCACGATACACACGAAATTTGAGCTTGTTGCTACCATAGAAACGTCTTTGTGTGCATGTGCTTTCAAATGAAATATTATATCATATTGCCCTATTTTATAAAAATCGTGATCAGCAGACAGTACCCGTTTGAGAAATACTACAATGTGTTAATTGCTCTGCCATCCTAGTTGTCACTCAATATCGGCGACCACAGGTGTCATTGTGCTTCTCTCTGTTGTCACCAGGTAGGAAATCCAACGGGTAATGATAAAGTATGAAAGTTGACTTGTGTACATCAAAAGATTTGTTTTTTGTTTGCTTGTAGCATTCAATGGATTTATAGAGTCCTGTCCAGAAAACTCAAATATAAGCAGCTTGGAATAGTTTCAGTTTCTTTATATTTATTTGAAATTGATGCTTCCTAGCGCTAAGAGTCCATGGAACTCGAGTTGTGGGGTTTTTTATTGTGTCATTTTAATTTATTCTTTTGGACTAAACACATATAGGTGTAAACAACTCTATTTCATCCCACGAAATCCAAATCCTGTATGGATCTCGGAGACTCGGAGCTAGATAAACCAACAACACCATTATCCTATAGTTGCTCATCTCTGCGCACAAAGTAGATGTGTACACTAATCGTGCTTCAGTGGAAAATGCACCGTGTGCCTGGGCCAGACAAGGGTTTATCCCCAGCCAATCGGTCTCCTCGATTCTTGGCGTGCTTCATGGCTCGCAAGGTTAGCCGCCTGCAGTCTGAGGCGAGACATGCAACAGGATCGAGCACCATGCACGCCTAGGGTCGGTACATAGCTTCCTTTGCTATCGCTTGTCATCGATCCGCCATCGGATCTTGTCACTTGTCAAGAGCGCTAGGTTCCAATGCTGATTGGGATGACTAGATGAATCACTAGAAGGTCACTAGGGCTACTACTAGCTAGCCACAAAACACAGAAAACACACCATCTGAAGCAAGCATGAGAAGCTCCCGGCATGATGCGTCGCTAGCCTTTGCAAGGCACATCTGCATAGTACTCAATAGATTTGTCATTAAAAAGATTGGTGGCAGTACTGTAGCTTTTCTTTGATTTGCAGGACACAGTCACACATGGTTGGTCCAATGCTCCTTCCATTATTTTTCACTTGTTATTTTGGATACTCAAATGCATTTGTTACCATTGGCAATTCTTATTACAAATATTTGTTTTATTAATATGTATAATCTCATGAAAGTACTCCATCTGTATTTACAATATGACGTTGTTGATCTTTTTGGTCTTTGATGTGGAGACTCGACAGGTGTGTTGCTTATTTAGGACTCCACTCGTTGGGCTTCGGCAATTTGACACAGTTAGGATTGACCTCGCCAAAATAACACTTATTTCGTTGCCCCTTTGATTTATATATCTTTTTTTCTCTTTTTTCTGGATTTCTATTTCCATTTTCTCAACCAGGCCATGTATAATGACCCTCATGCCCTCAGGCCAAAATACGTATGATGCAAAGGCACACAGGGATCAGGATGAGCCCCAGGCACCGCTGACGGACAGAGCAGCTTCGGGCTGGGGCGAACGGCAAGCATCAGGGATCATGCACAGCTGCTCCGTCGAAGGCTGCGAAGCACGGGCGCTTCCTGTCGTCAGCAGGACTAACCAGCAGCGCAAGCCGACGGCATTCCCAACGGCAGTCGGCGGAGGCGAGTCCGATTCAGCTGGCCGCTGCGACGGCTACTGCGGAGGAGCGAGGGCATGGCAGGGGAACGGGAGGGCACAGGGCAGGCTTGGAGCAGAGCAGGGGCGGGCGCGCGGAAGATCGTCAGGACTGCGACGGCGAAGGCCGGGGTGAGCGGCGAGCCAGCCACAACAACGGTTCGTTTCGATTAGAAAAAGAAAACCCGAGGGTATGGTGGTCATTTTACATGGCCTGGTTGAGAAAAAAGAAATAGAAATCCAGAAAAGGGGAAAAGGATATGGAAATCAAAGAGACAACGAAATATGTGTTATTTTGGCGAGGTCAATCCTAACTGTGTCAAATTGTCGAAGCCCATCGAGTGGAGTCCTAAATAAGCAAAAAGCTCGTGTGTTGCATTTACGGCTAATTATTCTTTAAATGATAGTAGACGTCCTCCTCGACAGCGAGGCGTCCATGGTGACTTCATGAATCTTAGGACCAACCGACTCAAATTGGCGCTCTCATAGGGGTAGGGTACGTGTATGTGTTCATCAGGTGAGTACTCGTGCGTATATGTGTGTTTGTGACGATGCATATGTATTGTGTTTGATAAAAAAGCTACTACTAATAATAGTGAAAGTTTCAAAAGTTTGATTGAATCTTGGTCAAAGTGTCATATATATTTTTAGTACAAATGGAGTATTTTTCATAACAATGTGCAATATTTATTGACAAATCTTAATCCTCAGTTTTGTGTGTATACTAGTAAAACTCTCTCTGTCCATTGATTGACTGCTTGCGTCGAGTTCAAATGATGGGATGATCACTGTTAAATTACAGGATATTTATACATGAGAATCATATACTAGACCGTGGTTCAAATGATGGGATGATCACTGTCTAGCGGTACTACTACCATGAGAACATTCCGAGTTTCCAACATATATGTCGTCCAGAGAGACACTGTCAAGCCAGGATTGCCTATATGACAGGCTACATCGGAATTTGGAGACCTGTCGTCCATGTGGTTGCCACATGATGCGGCGGATCCTACCAAAAATCACAGCACATAAACAGTGGAGTGATGTGTATGAGCGACGACATCGCTCGTCTTTCCTCCATGCAGCTCATGCTTTCAGCGTAGGTGTTGTTCTGGACACAGGTGCCTTCCTCTATTATTGAAACGGGCGATGTTTGTATCCATTTATCTTAAATTGACGTGCTGACATTATTTTTGCTCAGAATCAAATCATTCCTTCAAGGTCCACGAAAAAACTCTCAGCAATGGAAGTATTTGTACGTGTTGCAATTGATTCAGGCATTGGTGTTAACACCAGGAAACACTGGGGCCAAACGTGCTGAGGGTGGTGGGTGGTGAACTGGTTGATCGAGGGGTGATGTGATACCCCTTGGTGAGGTTTGCCGCAGGGTTCTAGCAAAGGAGAATAGGGATGGGATGGAGTGTAGTGTCTCCTAGCTGACGGTGGAAAAGCACTGAGAGCTCAGCGGAAAAGTAGATGAACAATGCTATGCAAGATTTGGCATTATAGAGACTAGCTATTTTAGCATTATATCCTCCAGATAGTACAGTAATAATTATGCATAGCGCACTAGCTAGGCTTTTTTGTTTCTCAAGACCCATTGATAACGATTGCACAATGGTTGAAGATGTGAGTTAATCTTTCTTCTGAAAGAAAGCAGTTATATCTGACATAATAATTTTGACAATGAAATCTGGGCGGATATCTAGATGAATTTTATTTTGATACAAAAATGGATAACAATGTTATTCACTTATTTGGTATCCATTGATGTGATATTTCATTAAGATTTCATAAATTGAACTAACACAAATATTTTAAGAAAACATTCTTTTGCAATTATTTGTGGATGAACCAACAGAAAACTTTAATTCCACCTGAACATAATCATCGCATATTATTTCTATCTTACATCTTTGGATGAATCAAACTAGAGAACACACAAGTCAATGAAAATAAAATAAAACAAATATATTGCCACACATCGCAATCAAGTCAATTGAACCAAGGAGGCAAAATGGCATGCTCTATCTGCCCAGCATCCCATTTGTCATGTCTGCTGCTTGCTAGTGTCTACTGATTCAGCCATATAAGCCAAAACCTTGCCTAATGTTTGTAAACTGCATCTATCACTCTTATCCCTTTGTATCATTTTCATCCAGCAGCGGGGCCCATAAGCACAAATCTGAATCCTGTTTTATTTCCTTTTGTGCTAGCAGACACTGGACAAAGGAACATGATTCAATAGCCAAATCTTAGCTTAAATATGACGGGAGTTGATCACTAAGTAGATAAGGGATAAAATGTCACATTTGCATACGGATGTCGACATGTCGGAGTGTGGATCAACAAATTCACGAAGTATGGCTTAAGTTAAAATAAGATGAGGCGGACTTGCCTTATCCATCACTATACGCAATTAATTACCCGCATTATATTTTAGTGCAAGCAATGCTCATATGTATAATCGGTTGAATAAGTTTTGCTTCAGAGTTTCAGATTTGGGTAATTACATATGGCACAACGTAGAAATATATATCAAAGAACACAAATACATTCAGTTGTCCAATTATTAGTTATATGCACAATGAATGATGGATCAAGATTGGCCTGAGTGTCATTCACCTTGGTTCCATGTATGGTTTGATGCCATATATACGTCCCTTCTTATGTTGACTTCTTGGCAGTGCACACGGGCATTCTTTATTTTTCTGTCTTAGCTAAGCACAGGTCGCGTGCAGAGAGGGGAAAAAAAAAGAGAGTTTTGAACTTCTATCTGATCAAGCAAACCATTTCAGATCAGGCCCTCAATAAGCTATTGTAACCAACACCAATTGATTTGCCTGATTCTCTACGTTGTCTTTGCCCTCAACAAGCAATAGTGAGCCGGACCAGACACGAATGAGCAACGTGTCCTCTACCACTGGACACGGACCGACGCCAGAACAGTACATCATCCTACGTGTATATAGCACGAAAAGCTAACACGCACCTACTCCTAATTGGCTTTTAGTCGGGGTTACGAGCGAGGCCGCGAGAATGACAGGCCTCTTGGCCGTAGCAGCGTCGTCGTCTTCCTCGGGTCGTTTCCGTTGGAGCATGCGTCGTCGGCTCGTCGCCACCTAGTATACGTATACGTACTACGATCCTACTAGTACAAGATTGGTAGGTTACTTACGCCTGTTCTTTTCCACGGCCGTTTCCGGAGTTTCGTCGTCGTCTGTGTCCACCTCGACTTGTGGCCTGTGGGGAGGGAGTGAGATCAGCGCAGCGATCCTGGCTCTTGTCGCCACGCATCCACCACCTGCATGCGTGCCCCAGCGCCGAGCTAGCTGCCTCTGCACTGCATGGCGTCAAAACGGGCTCATGATTAACCCAATTATTAGTTTATTATTACCAGCTGGAATTTGAATGAGCATGTTCGCTTGCAGATCCGGCTGTGCTAGATAGATTGCCGCAGTGACACAGCTACATGCCTACATGGCTGGCGCCTGCATATCGCACTTGCTCTTGCCTTGCCTCTGTACCGGGCGGATCTGATGATCAAGTTGCAGCGCACGTACCCTGTCCATCCATGCTGCCGAGATGATGACCGATCGTCGAATCCGGTGGCCGGGGCAGGCAGGTATGGATCGATCTGCGATAGGACTCGTGCTAGTCCGGCCGGCGTGGGGAAAACATGCACACTACCGATCGACCTGGATAAGTTTGCCGCGCTGGACCTCGATCGATGGATCGGCTGTCGTCCGTGCTTACATCGGCAGCAGCCGGACAATGATCGTCCGTGCTTACATCGGCAGTAGTAGTATATCATCTGGAAAATCCAACGAGGAAGGCGTTGCTGGCATTGAGCAGGCCACGTCCGCCGGCCGGCCACCTAGATAGCTAGCTATGCCCGCCGACCTGACCTCCTGCCCTGCCCACCAACGTAGCCAACTTGCAGCGCCGACCGGCCCCGTCACGATCGAGCCACGAGCCGAGCCAAAGGCGATTTTGTTCGTGACGGCCGCGCAGCCAAATGATGATGAGCGGGGCGGAAATAAAGAAAACACACGAGCAAAGGGACAAACATTCCGTCTTGGGATCTTGCTCCTTGGCTGATCTGCCCAGTAACACATTAACATGCAGAGCAAGACAATTACTACACAAAACGCGGCGTCGTGCATGCAGGTACCCTGACCGTTTGTTTCACCCTTTCACTGTCCGGTTCACCCCTTCCGCTTGCTTAACGCCGCTGCATTGCAACCAGATATATTCTCGACCTGCAGGCTGCAGCGATGAAGGACTGCACGCGACGCAGGTGCGAGCTCGACACGTGCGCCGCGTAAAGCTTGCTCGAACGGCGTCGACCTGTTCCACGAGAGATGCTCGATCGTCCTCGCACCGATCGATCTGTCCATCCATCCATCGGCGCGTCCTCTCGCTTCGACTGATAGATAGCAAACACTACACCATCGACCGAAACGCTACGAGCTTTTTGCAGACCGTGGAAGCACGTACGCTCCCGGGCTAGCTAGGCATCGTCCAAAAGAGCGTCAGGTACATACAGGACGGCCAACCCGCTCGCCAAAGCGGTCAAAAGGAGGCGCAGGTGTCGATCGCCCATAGGCGCCGCGGCGGCCGCTCGTGGAGAAAAAGGTAACCGAAGCGACACCGTGTGAAAACAATGGAGAGTACACCTGCAGCGGCAGGAGGCTTTGGCTGCTAGCTAGCTATACAGGTTTTCACGCACGCACTTTTCCCGTGACCGATCGAAGAATTATTTACCGGCCGCGGCGCGAAATGTGTGTTTCTGAATCTGAACGACAGTATATATGCGGTTGCAATTAATGGTGGTACTACATTGTGCTGGATTCTTTTACTAATCATCTTCGCTGGAAGTTGAGGCACTTGATCGCCAGCGCGAAGACGACGGCGAAGAGGACGCAGAAGCCGGCCACCATGGCGGCGACGACGCCGAGGAAGTCGTGCCGGAACCCAAAGTGCTGCTCCAGGAACGCCACCACGGTGGTGGAGGACACGCCGTCGGCTGGTCCAGGTCGCCGAACTGGGAGGTCAGCAGGCCGTAGAGTGTCCACGAGACCGGGTTGGCCCAGTAGTACCACCTCCACCACACAGGGATCCTCTGTACGACGAGCAGGGCAAAACATTCAGATGGTAAATTGGTCAGTGCAGCGGCAACAATCTTACAACCAAAGCATGCGACTTCTACAGAAAACATGAGTTGCAATTCAAGACTTGTTTGGAAGTGTGAAATTTTACGAGCACGGTTAGACTTCGATAGCTTCATTTACTTCTTTCAAAACGTCCTATAATAAGTCCTGTGCCAAAGGATTAACGTTGTTGTCCAGTGTCCACTGCTATCACACCGAGTCTTTGAACCCATAAGGGCGTTGGCACTAGGTAGAGCCCATTAGCCCAAGTCCACCAAAAGGAGGCCCGCCTAGAACAGACAGTTTTAAATCAAAGAAACTACCGAAATAAAAGAAAATGAAGGGGAAAAGGCAATTGGTTGCTTCTAGGGACTGTTTGGTTTCTGCCTAGGGCGAGCTGCCTGGGCCAGGCAACACATCACAGCCCCAGGCACTCAAAAATGAACGCCTGGGATGGATGCCTGGCCACTCCGCTGCCTGGCAGGGTCTGAAGCAAACAGACCTCTAGTGCGAAAAAGGTTCTCATTCCGGTTCGTCAAACCGTGATGCTATCCCATAATGGCTGCTATAGTACCGTGTCAAACATATCTTCTTCCTACATATGGCAATGACTAAAAACTGACAACTCTGAAATGCAAACAAGAAAACCTCATACCAGGATGTCAAGTGCAACTTTTTTGAACGAGATGTCACATGCAAAAATTCACTATTATTGGTAGGCTATGAAGAACCAGAAAACAGGACGTCAGGCGCAAATTATGGGGGGTACTAGTTTCTCCCATACCTTTCTTGGGATCATGAAACCGCTGAAGAGATTCCACAGTGTGTAGAAAGGAGCGGCAATAATAGGTGCAACGGTATGGTTCGGAGTGATTGCCGTTGTCATCATGCCGTAGAAGGTGAAATACAGCAAAGTGAAGTACATGAAGAACAGAAACCACAAGAACTTTGCTGCCGTCCACTCAAAAGAACCCAAGCTGTAGAAGATTGTGCCGTAGATAAGTGACTGCACAAGAATGTAAGGGAACTCCACAGTAACCTGCCAAAGAGAAATGTTAGTGCAATGTGTTGCCCACTAAGGATTGCTAAGCGAAATTAGTTTTTGACAAGGATTACCAAAGAAAATGCAAACGGCAACGCTGAATACATCCCAGCAGCTCTCTCCCTGTATGATACGAATCTTTCAATGGAAATCACAGGTTGAACAGAAGTGGCGTTGGTAATTCCTATGAAGAGCACTGCTGCGTACATCGCACCCATGGCGTTGAATATATCATGTTGGGTCTCCCTGGAAGTTACACAGCAACAATATTGTGCTCAGTCTACTTCACCACAAGGGAACTAAAGAAAAACTGCTGGCAGAACAAGAGGACATACCTTCTAGAGCCGAATTTCCAGCAAATAGTCCCAAACATCAACGAGATAATAACGGTGTAGAAGAATCGAACTGCAGTGTATTGAGGATTCCTCCAGTACGACAGGTTTTGCTTCCATAAGCAAGCAATATACTGAGCACAAAACGGTTGAGCATACTTTGTGGCGAATGTAAGTTCTTTTGATTCATTGTTCGGTTTGCTAAGGGTCTCAACCATGTCTTTCGTTTGCCTAAAATACAGTAGGATAGTCAGATGATAGTAAGGAAAAGAACGAGTCCAAAAACCGGTCGAGATTGGAAGTGAATATGTACTTACTGAAACAACTTTGATTGCCGGTAGTATTCAGCAAAATCTACTCCAAGAATTTGCTCCATTTGAGTACTTGTGACTTCCAACATCCATGCAGCAGGATTATATCCATCCCTGATTTTAGGCACTCCTGGAATTGCCTGTTTGTATACATAAGGATGTAAGGACAGTTACCTCGAGAATTTTACATAAGTGATAAAATACATACTCCAGACTGTACCTCAAAAAACTCAACCAGATTGCGCGATTTGGAGCCTAAAGGTCCAGCATATATAAGTTGCCCTCCGCGCTTCATGAATAAAAGCTGAGAAGCAAATATATAGTTAGGAGAGGACAGCTAGCTACTAACAGTTGAATCAGTTTTCAAGTGCAACGCTTATGCATATTACTGTAGCATAACAAAAATAGTTTGTCCGGTCAATGAGATCAATAAAATTAAATCTACCAATAAGGGCTGGTAGCAAGTATTCTATCAGTTAACTGTTTAAATGTATGCAACATTGAATTCTTCTCTACTAAAGAATTTAAACTACAGTATGCATTTAGAAGCAGTCAACGAATCAAGTGATAGTTCCACGAATAAACAAGCTATTTGGAATGCTTAAACTCCATACTTATCAACGATGTTTGATATTGATAGCTTAAAAGTGTCACTTCGGATTATTTTTTCTTGTACCTCATCGAATGACTCAAAAATGTCGATACTTGGCTGATGGATGGTGCAAACAATTGTTCGTCCAGTATTAACAATATTTCGCACTGTTCTCATTACAATGGCTGCAGACCTAGCATCCAATCCTGATGTAGGTTCATCCATGAAAACAATAGAAGGATTTGCCACAAGCTCCACAGCAATTGTCAACCTTTTACGCTGTTCTGTAGACAGACCATTTACCCCAGGTAGGCCAACAAGAGCACCACTTAAGGGATTCAGCTCCACCAGTTCCATCACCTCTTCAACGAAGGCCTATGAAAGGGAAAACTAAGGATAAGGAGTACAAGAAGGGCATGTTTTGTATAGGAAGCAAACCCCTACAGAAAGAAAAATTCGGACACGGCTTACCCTTTGAGTGTCCGCATCAACATGCGAAGGCAACCGAAGGCATGCTGAGTATAACAAAGACTCTATCACGGTCAAGCAAGGCGAATGGACATCATTCTGTTCACAATATCCGGAGATCCTTGTGAAGGTCTCTTGGTTCTTAGGATACCCAGATATAGTAATGCTTCCTTCTATGAGCCCTCCAGTCTTCCGGCCAGCCAAAACATCCATGAGTGTGGTTTTGCCAGCTCCACTAACTCCAACAAGTGCTGTTAGTATCCCTGGCCTGAATGCTCCACTGACATCAACAAGCAACTGTAGGCGGTCTTCCGCAATACCTTGCCTTTTCAGTTCCTGCTAACGAAACTGGATTAAATGAATGAACAAATACATCTTTTCTTTCTATCTGAGGAACCTCACTTCTACAAATGATCCAGGTCTGACATACCTCTGGTACATCAACGTAGTAGTTGATATTCCTAAAGCACATGTTAAGGGGTTGAAAAGGTAACACCATCCCCTTCTGTTCCTTGAGATTTGGCCCTGGAAGTGAAACGCAGTCAATATGCTTTGTGAAGGGAGGTTTTATTCTTATGCGTGTGATATCAAAAGATATTTCATTTCCTAAAATTACCATTTAGTGAATTTGAATGCAGATAAGATCTTAGCTCTAGAGCTACCCTGTCATTCTTCCTCCTGGAATCCCTGTGCCGAATTTCATCTTTGGACACAACAGCTTGCAGATTACCAATAGCTGTGAAGGAGAAATCACTCTGAGAGTGAGAATTATTATAAAGAAGTTGAAATTGCTTTGGCCTTCAAAAGAAAGGATGAACTTACGGTTGAGAAGCGTCAAGAACAGAGTAAATAAGATGTTCAAAACAATCGCATAACCAAACAACGCTCCAACACCAATCCAAAACCAGTACTTTTCCTTGAATAACCCATATCCAGTGAGTATCACTTCACCTAATGTGACGTTCTGGTTTGCAAATGGCTGCAATCATTTAAGGCAAGATACAGAAGTATTAGTGGAGAATTACAATAGTTTCACATGACGAAATTTGATATATCAGAAGTCATTTTGGTATTATAGCCTCGGAAATATTCATGTGTTCACGTTTAGTGTTGACTGCAACCAAACTATAAGATGTAACAGATGGTTATTTTTTGTAGCAAAAGATGTACTAACAGATTGTTGCCACATGTGCATTCAGTGATGAGAAAGGGAATCAATATCAAGTGCTACCTTGCTCCATGAATGCCCATGGAATTCGTTGACAGAAATAGCATTTTGTGCATACATCATAGGAGATACCCAGTACCCCCAAATCCACCAGGCTGGTATGCTGTCTGTTGGGTATCAAGCAAATGAACCGTAGCATGTTAGATCCATAATCCTGGAACTGCTATCAATTATAACACAGGGAAAGATTCAACCTTTGGTTATAATGAACCCTCCAAGGATCATAACAACCAACAGCGCAAATGATCCAAAGGTGTTAGCAACTATCATATTTCGTCCCAAAGATGCCATGACCCGGAAAAGAGCTAAAGATGTTTGGTGCAGAAAGAAAAGCAACAGAAACTGTCCAAGGAATCTGCAGATCGAAAGAAATCAATCTTCAAATGGATATCTCTCAAGCTTTGAGCAGAGAACAAAACCACATAATGTCAAATACCTGGTAAATTGGGGATCATAACCAACCACATAATATGTTACAAGTACCCACATTCCTGATTCAATAAGTGAGGTTGGAATGCTCAAAAGCCATGAAGGAAGTGTGTAAGCCCATGGTGGGTAGAAATGCAAGTCCCGGTGCTTGTAAAGAACAGGAAGCTTTGTGACCAACATTGAGACTTCAGTAAAGCCGTTGAATAAAATCATCACTATTGCAAAATAAAGGGCTCCTAGATAAATGATCCCATCATCAACTGAATCATGGTGCATTGTTGTTCTGAAAAACACCGTCATTGTGATAAGGGCAACAAGTAGAAGCTGAAAAAAAGAGAGAATAATGTTAGACCATCTTCAATTGACAGGAATTGACAGCAGCAAGTTAAAAGCACACAGATGTAAGAGTCTGTTTTTAATGACAGTGACAAAGTAACATCTAACTACGATAACAATTATGAACCGAACTTGGAATAACATGTTTGTAAAAATTGCATTTATTAGAGTAGTATGCGGAAAAGTCTAATAAAGCAGTAAAATCACCAAGTGAGCTAGCAAGAGCACTGTAATCTTTATTTTTCACTCCAAGAAAGTTTCCGCTACCACATTATGCATACACTTTCCATAGACTGTTCAAAAGTGTTACAGGTTCTTGGGGCACGAAATTATTTGGTTCTAAATGCATCTTCTAATTGAGAATACCTGTATGAATTTGAAGACATAGATGAATGAATTCCTTTTCATGAGAAGACGCTGCCATTGGAAGTTGGACTTGAGAAGCTCCAGCCTCTTGACACCATAACTAGATGTTGAAAGAGCTGCAGGATGATTACGATGCCTGTTGAACGGCACGGCTAATTCTTCATCCAACCTCTTACCAATGATAAATGTTTTAAAAGCTTCAGCAAACTTTGATACAGAAACAAACTGGTATGGATAATCATAGTGGCACCAGTACTGCTGCTGATCTTTCTTGGACAAAACCTGCAACACAAGAAACATAAATACACAAGAAAATTCCATTCAACATAATTACAGAAAAATGAATAGTGTAGACTGTAGAGTTGCCTACTTCTTGCAAGAAATCAGCCACGTTTTTTCTTTCTGGACACCTGAATCCCATAGCAGCAAAAAAATCAACAGCATATTCACGTGGGCCCTGGTATACAATTTGACCTTCAGCTATAAGAATAACATCATCAAATAGCTCATAAGTTTCTGGAGCCGGCTGCAGCAAGGATATGATTGTAGTGCCGTCAAGAGCATGTGTAGAATGCCTGAGGTACTTGATAATCTGATATGTTGTTGCACTGTCAAGGCCTGTTGATATCTCATCCATAAACAGCACACGAGCTGACCCAACTAGCAATTCACCTGGGAGAGCAAGAAGCATAAAAATATTGTAATAGCCCAATTTCTTTGACAGTACTAAAGTACAGAAATGATATTTACGAAAATTAATATATAAATGGCATTAATATGAGCCAACCTGTTGTCAAACGCTTCTTTTGCCCTCCAGAGATCCCCTTGATCATTTCATCTCCAACGATGGTGTCAGCACAGACGTCCAGCCCTAAAATCTTGGCGCTATACGAAGTTATTACGGGCAGCAACTGTTCGAAAATAACTCTCCCATACATGTAAGCAAAGAACAGTAGAAAAAAATGGGTCCACTAACATCTTGTAAAATAAGAGGATGAATCAAATTAATTAATGATCCCAGCAGAAAAAACATAAATTAAAGAACAGCACAAGCACAGTCAACATTTACATCCACAAAAGAGAGCGAATGTCCGAAGCAAATAAACAAATAGCAGAATGAGATGCATCACATACCTTCATTATATACTCTGCCACGAGGCTCGTCTGCTTACCCTCAAGGGCCAATGCCTGAATAGTTTGGAACGAGAGCATGAGACAAGGACCAAATAAATATATACTTGTTTTCCGTATATACAAAGCTCTTTAGATGTAATCTACCTTCATGAATACATCAAGGTCCTCATCAGGCTTTATGCCTGCGTTCTTTTCTCTCCTCAAAAGTTCAACAAGCATATCTGCAAAGTTGATTTACGTCAATTAGCAGACTAAGAAACAACAGCAGTAGTAACAAAGTTGCGGCAACATGACGCACCATATTTTATTCCAACACCCTGACAACGCCCGGCAAACTCGAGGGTTTCTCTGACTGTCATCTCTGAAGAATGCCAGTCTTGCTGACTGACATAAGCAGAGGTTCGCTGAGGCACAAATTCATTCAAGTGGTGACCGTTGTAGGTAATGTCTCCAGACATCTGCAACAAATCGGGATGATTCCGTTCAGAAACAAAAAATTTGGGCCTTAAAAGGGCTGATCAAAATCAATGATCAGGCAAGAGGCACAAACATTCAGTCCAGGACCGAGCCGTCCAGCAAGAGCGAGCAGCAAGGTAGTCTTCCCAGAACTTGGAGGACCCAGAAGCAGTGTCATTCTGCAGCAGGAAGCAGTGTCATTCTGCCATTCAGCAGAGCTCACTATCAAACAGAAGTTGCTCACAAAAAGCAGGTTTTCCGTGATGTACCCACCTTGACGGGCGAATTATTCCACTAATGTTATCCAGAATCGGCAATTTGACTCGTCCGCCTCGGTAGATCCTCAGATGCCTCAGAAACGCCTGTCAATTTGACGAAAGAGACAAACATCAGCATCTCAAAATGCGTTGGACCACAGACTAAAAAGAAGAGTTTTGCAGTTTTCGCGCCAACCTCTGTCATGTTGCAGATGAAGTTGGGGATGGTCGGCAGCGCCCTGCTCCCGACGTGCACGTACGCGTCCACCGTCAGATCCTCGTACCTCACCTCGATCTTGGGGAACTCGATGTGCACTCTGCGGGAAGGGCAGAATTAAGTACACATGTTTCAAGATTTGAAAACCCAAAACGCAGGATCACTCCTATACAGGCAAACAACAGAGCTTATTTGCTCCAAAAAGAAACGAGTTACTACTAGTATTAGTTGTACGTAGCACAGGCGAGCACGTACGGCACGCACGTACGCTGATCGTCGTGCAAGTACGCACAAGCAAAATCTAATGCTGCTACTGCCTACTGACCCAGCACGGCCTGCGCGTCAGTGGCCATGGCCACGAAGCTTCACATTCTGCCTGTGGAAGGCTCCTCAAGGTGAACCATGCACAGCCGCGGCCGGGAGGTAGCCGGATTGTCACGGATGCGATGATCGAGAACGGAACAAAAATTACGCAAGCCTCCAAAAATCCGAAGACATCCTCCTGGTCCTGGGGAAAAGCTCGCTGGCCCCACCAGTCAGCCGCTCAGAACGCGCGCATCTAACAACCAAGGCAGACGCCATTGGCACACATGTCAGCCAAAGCCAGAGCAACTGAAGCCATCCCAGCGCCAGAGATGGCAAACGATAGCACGAGACCAATGCCATGAGAGAGGAGAGCTCCGAGTGCAAGCAAAATGCGGGTGTTGAGTGAGTGCCCTAGCTACTCACGCGTCGAAGCGGCTCCGAATGCGGCGGAAGAAGTGCTCGGCGTCGCCGGAGTCGGCGAGGAGGCGGTCGACGAGCGCGGTGCGGTCGCCGGACGAGAGCCCCGCGACGTCGACCTCGCAGAGCAAGTCGTCCCCCTCGGCAGCGGCCTCCGCCGCGCCATGGGGCGCCGGCGACCGGAGCAGCCC
>LAPY01002086.1:27727-39873 GCA_000970635.1 Eragrostis tef | reverse complement strand
CCGCCACGACCCCGAGCGCGAGAACGCCGCCTCCCCCGCCCACATCTTCCTCCGCCGCCGCCGCCGCCGCAGCAAACCCTAGTAAGTTTCCCCACTTCCTCGGCGCAGTAGGGGAGTGAGAGTGGCGCGCCGCGGCGGAGGCGATTTTAAGGAGGGGCGTGTAATGGTGGCGCCTGCTGGTACTGGCGCTGGTGGTAATGGCAATGGGGAGGGGTTGATCCACCCACCGGCTAGCCGCATTTATGGCGCGAGCGTCCATGGCTTGGCCGCCTTCTCTCTCTCCTCGCGCGATCGCCTCTGTTTTCTCCTCTGCTCTACTAATCCCTGGGTTTAGTTGAATCCTGACAGCGACAGGAACGGGAGGGAAATGGCGGAGAGGCCACCGGTTTGGTTCTTTTGGGCCTGTTTGGGCCCCAATCGGCAGCCTGTCATTTCGCACCGCCTTCACCGTTTACCCCGGCCCATGGTAACTTTTGATGTACGCACGGCCCCGTTCAGAGCACGGAGTGTATCGTCGTTGCATTTTGCACGGGCGAGCCAGCCAGCCAGGAGCCACTGGTGGCCAGGCTATACGAAGTTATTACGCATCTTCTGTAAGACTGTAATAAGCGGTGTGCTCAAAAAAAATATTACTACAACTTTTAGCTTTCTAACATTCACGTTCAGAAGCAGGCAGTTTGTTTTCAGAAACAAGTCTAAAAAAACACTCAGAACACTACAGGACTATTGTACTAGGGGCTAAATCAAGATAGGGGACACGGGTAGCACGGCCCCAGAATAATTCACGACCGTAACAGCTCGGCTTGCTGCTTGCACCGTGCTGTCCTGTTGGGGTCGGGACGATCGACATGGTCAAGGAGAGGATGAAAAGAGAAATGTTCAGAGACAGCACACCGGCCATGCATTTGCGCCTATCCCTATCCATCTTGCTCATTCAGAGAGAGCAGGGGCTCGGGGCGGAAACGCCATGGCAAGAGAGGTCCTACACAGCTCGCAGCAATAAGTGAGGTGTTTTTAGTATACGTTGAATTGCCCGGCACCATCATTCATGGTTCCACCCAACCGGTTTTGTAAGCTGCAATCAATTATGCCATCAGGTTCTGTTGACGCCATTCGGAAGTCGGAAAACAGGGTTGATTTCGTCGTTAAGGATCTCACAAACAAACAGCTCCAGAAATAAGAAAAAATTCCTTCTCTCCTCGGGGATTTGCTCATGATGGCAGTCAGTACCCGTAACTCCGGTCGATCTTATCATTGCGGAAGTAGGTGACGCAGTATCTGTCCGTGCCGTTTGTGCGCTGCAAAACCACGCCGTTACACACTCGCAGATCCGATCGGCCTGCATGTCGGCTGCAGTACAATCCGGCAGCACATGCGGCAAGCCGCTGCAACAGCACAGAGACTGTTATGCTCCAACTGTACTCTCAATTCACTGTGCAGATCCAGCTGGGGGCCTGCCTGGGGCTCACCCCTCCGATCGCAAAGGATTTCAGAAGGAGCTTGGAGGAAGATAGCACTACTACATCATCGATACATGGAGTTCCATTCAACCTGCAACTGAAAATCATCTGTCCAAAAGGCAAGCAAACGACGTTTATCATGCTGCCCAGGGACAGGGAACAGAGAAATTTGAGATATCAGCGGACAGTGTATCTGAATGTTTCTGTTCGCAAGAGATCGCTGCACGACGCATCCGGTTGCCACTCTCTGAACCTTTCTCGTCTTGTCGGCTTTTGTCATGCTACATCAAGCACTGATCTCTCAGTTTCTTTCCTCACCACCACACACGCTGTCTGTCACGCAACACGACATGCCGGGTAGCTGCAGGTGCAGGCCCGAACGAACGAACGAACCTCCAAAACGCAACCAACAACCACGGAAGACGATTGAGAAAACTGCAGCATTGATCTCAAATCTTCTTTACCACGGACGGGCCGGTCGGTGCCGCTGCTAGCTGCCTCGTCTCACAAGCAAACAGCTCCAGAAATAAGAAAAAATTGCTTTTCATCTCGAGGATTTGCCCGTGCCGTTTCTACGCTGCAAAACCACGCCGTTACAGTTTCGCAGATCCGATCGGCCTGCATGTCGGCTGCAGTACAATCCGGCAGCACATGCGGCAAGTCACTGCAAGGGCAGAGAGACTGTTATGCTTCAACTGTACTCTCAATTCACTGTACAGATCCAGCTGGGGGGCTGGGGCTCACACCTGCGATGGTGAGGTCAGTCGAGGATCGCAAAGGAGTTCAGAAGGAGCTTGGAGGAAGACTACTACATCATCGATACATGGAGTTCCATTCAACCTGCAACCGAAAATCATCTGTCCAAAACGCAAGCAAACGACGTTTATGCTGCCCAGGGAACAGAGAAATTTGAGATATCAGCAAACAGCGTATCTGAATGTCTCCGTTCTCAAAGTATTCGCTGCCCGACGCACCTGGTTGCCACTCTCTGAACCTTTCTTGCCTCGTCGGCTTTGTTCATGCTACATCAAGCACTGATCTCAGTTTCTTTCCTCACCACCACACACGTTGTCTGTCACGCAACACGACAGGGCAGGTAGCTGATGCAGGCCCGAACGAACGAACTCCAAAGCGCAACCAACAGGCAACAACCACGGAAGACGAGATCGAAAACTGCAGCATTGATCTCAAATCCTCTTTACCACGGACGGGCCGGCCGGTGCCGCTGCTAGCTGCCTCACGCACGTCGGCGTGACAAGATCGGCGGTTGCGGCCAAAGTTTCTAGAGTGCGTTCGTCGGCATGAGATTATGAGATCTCCGGGAGGCTGGGACCATATGAGCAACAAACTGCTCAAGCTGATGGTCACATGGAACTTTGGGCACCAACCGCTGCTGCCGTGCTGTGTTGTGACCTGTGTGTGTGAGTTGGAAGAGATTTAGCAAAGCCAGTCGTAGCAATGCTTCAATGCGGTTAGCAATGCTTCAATGCGGTGCTGGATGTGGCCACAATCAACTGATCCTTTTTCTGGAGATGGGTCTCCATTCGTCTTTTCCTTGGCCTTACTGTTCTTGCTGGTGAGGGGTGAGTCAGTCAACAGCCTCCCTCCTCTGCTTCAGCCGTTTAGCTGAGATGTGGTTGGAAATGGCAGCATGTGAATGCAACGGTTGTATAACTGCATTTGTTGTTCACATATCACCCACTTCACTCATCCGCTTCTTCTTTTTGTGTCCACTACATTTCACCCTTGTTCTCGCGCTCGGGGAAAAAAATTGATATTGTGATAGTGACGGGTGTTGTTTTCTTCATTGCAGGTTAGCGAACGATTCTTCTACAGAGATTATGAGTTGGTGGGGGCTTGGTAGAGGTTTGACCCAGCTGAATCTGCATGCCACACTACAGTAGTACTACTCTGCACTGCTGCTCATAATTTTCCCAGAAAATTGAGCAACGCATGTTGTATACTAGGAGTACTTCCCATATTGGAATGGAGGGCATGACAGGACAACAAACCAAGAAAAGGCCAACTTGATCAATGATCAGTATACCACTCTATAATTCAATGCAATTGTGGCCTGCATGGCTGCATTGAATTGCGGCACTGCAAGTCTGCAAATGCAAGAACAACAACGACTGCAAGGCCTGTTGCCCTGTTCACCTGCTTTCTCATGCGGTCATTAACTCTCTCAACAGCATGAATGCATTGGCCTCACATGCGTCACGAACTGACCGGCCTCCAAAATGAACCCCATTTTCTTGCTGCTCACCTGTTCACCGGCTTACCTGCTCATTGGTCATTGCTGCGATTTGTCTTAGTGTTATGGCCTGCGAGTAATGTTGTTTACCAAATGCATCCTGACACTTGAGCTGTTCGCCGTGAGCATATTACTGTTGTTTATGTTTTTTCCTTGCCACTGCCTGCTGGTTTGAGGATTCTAGTCCAATGCCGGTGATCCGTTTCTTTCATTCCGTAGATGTAGGAGTCGTTCCTAGTCGTTTTCATATACACCTACGCCCCTCCCACGTTTGGAAGGCTATTGATGCGCCGCTTCTGCACATCCCTCAGGTTTCTTAATTCTCTATTTGAACATAAAAAGGAAGAAAAACAAATGTAAGTTCTATAGGGCGGTGTTAAATGTTGCAAGCCGATAAAATGTCGCTGTCAGTGTATCACCGGTGTACGATGAAAGGCAGGTGAAGAGAAACGTGACCAGGAAGAAGGCAACCAAAATGGCGAGTGCCTGAGCCGGAGAAAGGGACTGATCCAAACTTCGATGCGACGCCTCGCCGGTCGCTATTGTTGTGACTCCAATGGACTACAGCCGCTGTTGTGACTCCAATCTCTGTGTGTAAACACAGGAACATGCGCTCGCAATACTTGGAGATACCTTGAATCTTCACCAACATGGCTATACATCACAGTATCGGATGCTGAAGCTGATATTACAGACACAGCTACGAGTGGTGTGAACATACAGGTTCAGCGTCGCTGGATCAAGAATAGACTCGGTGAATGCTGCAAATTTGAAGTTCGCGATCTATCAGCAACAATGCGCAACAAAAATGCACAGCTGTTTCAAGCTGTAAAGCATGGAGAAAACCACAAGCCATGCTAAAACAAAGCCACAGGCAGCTCATCAGACATAGTCATGCCAAGAAAAGCTCATGGCTCTTGCATTTGATCTGTATACAATTGTTGTCACAAGTAATATGGAAAACCGGAAGTCAAAGAGGATGAAGTGTTAAATGATGATTTGCTATTGGTTACATAGGCCACAAAGGTGAATTCTCAGGCTCGATGCCTTTTGTTCTGTCCGAATTCTCAATCCGCTAGTTGACTTTCAGTATTTCTTGGTATGTGTTCCTTGTCTTAAGTTCTTCTCTTGGGCTAATCTCAGCAGAAGTATATCTTTGAAAAATTGGAGTTCTGAAACTTGAATGTCAAATGTACTTACATCCAATGGGCTGTTACTGTACCATTCCTTCAGTTACAAGCTCTTCCAGACCGCGCCTTAGCCTCTCAGCAGCAAGTCTTGTGTCTTCCTCTTTCAACCCTCCAAAGGAGACACGAATGTATCCAGGGCCGCCGCTAGCACTCCCAGGGATCACAGCAACACCATGCTTGTTTGCAAGCCATCTAACAACTTCAAAATCATCCGAACAGTTGTCGGGTAGTTTTGCCCAGAGGTAAATGGCACCCTCCCCACCCTTGACAGCATCCTCACCAAGTGGAGACATTGCCTTCTTAAGCACCTCTCGGTTTTTCCCTAAATCTTTAACCCTTTCTCTGATCCACTCTGGACCAACCTCTAATGAGTAGAGCGCCAAGTGTTGCCCAATGATAGAGGCACATATAGGTATGTTATCTTGCACTTTGAGGAGCTGATCATGGAAACCATCAGTTTCATTTGGATATGCAATCTGCAGAAGACAACTCATGTATGAGTAACTGGCACACAGAACGTCAAGTAGTGCGCATATGGGAAATGTATCAAGTTAAAGAACTTAACATTCACTCAACACTAGAAGTGTTAATGCATAAACAAAAGGCAAACAAGGAACGTGATGCACTTACGTATCCTACACGCCACCCCATCATTCCATAAGCCTTTGAGAATGAGAAAAGGTTGACAATGTGATTATCTTCTAAGCAATAGTGCTCCATTCCATCGTACATAAAGTATCTGCAATCCAATTTCAGAACTGCACTCACGATCAAGTCATACAAAAGTAACAAATTATGACAACTAAATTATAACAGCCAGGAGAGTTAAGTGACAAAAGAGAAATATCAACAATTTACTATGTTCCATTAAATCTAAAATAATAACTGAAGATGGCAAATTAAGAAACCTTTGGATTCCATTGTTCATGGCCATTTCGAACATGAATGGTTAGTTGGTTACACACAACTGCAGGACACAGCATATATAAAAACGGATTGGTTTTTGTAAGCTGAAAGGCAAAAATCCTTTATTATTAGCCCCTCAACTCTGAGGTCCCATTTATCCCCTCATTCTGTTCTCCAAGTGCCTCTTTTAGGCACTCAACTTTTCATGGTCTCAACATAAACCCTCAATTAAAAAGTATGCCAAGATCCACTAGATTTCTAGGCCACTGATAGACCGGTTTTTACGTAGCCAGAGTTGAGGACCGAAAAGAGCACTTCAAAAGGCAGAGTGAAATGACTTTGGAAAAGAGAACTTATCCCAAACAGAGAAAACAGCGCACACACATTTGATGGAAGTATATTTGAAAACATATTAACTTATTGATGTAACTTACTCATAGGTGTTGTCAACCACAAGCCATGCACCAGCATTTTTGCAAAGCTCTGAAATTCTCTGGAATGAAAATGAAATATTAGGGAATAGTAACAGTCATTCCAAACTTCTGTATTTGAAGAGAGAGATGACCTCAAGCATAGGCCTGGGTATAAAAGCTCCAGAAGGGTTCCCCGGATTGACAACAGTGACAAGTTTAGGGATAGGATTATTTTCTTTCAGAACCTTTTCCAGCCAATCTGCATTTTCAGACATAATGTTATGCTTCCAAAACGAAATATGTTCTTTTATAGCTAGTACTACGTACATAATTTTCTTATAACACGTACATAGGTGTCACATTATATTACATCAAAGGAAAGAGTATTTCTCTTATTAGCTACAAGATAACCTACTGTGTGACAGAAATTCAACAATTACTAGTTTGACATTAAGTACAGCTATTTGTGAAGGAAGAGAGAGGGGCCAACTTACCCACATCTGGATGAAGTGTCTTGGGATCACTTCCACCAACTAATATGTTGGTAACACCTGTCATCTGGAATGACATGTAGGCATTGAAGTAATATGGTGCATACATAACAACGGAATCACCAGCATCACAAAGGGTGAGGACCAAGTTCACAAAAGCCTGACAAAGAAATTGTTGTAAGAAACCTCCTGATTGACCAGCCAAGTTACGAAACAAGATTTAGGTCTAGCAGTGGAACAATGAACAAAAGATTGTCATGTTGAATTAATGATCTTCACCAAATTTGTAAACATAACCTTTAGTTTGTCAACAATATAAGGCGGAGTAAATTGTACAGAAAAATAAAGATACATGAAAGCGGGAGAAAAGTGTTTCTAGAAACCTGATTTGCACCTGCTGTGACCATAATTGATGACTTGGTAAGCTTATTCTCTCTGCGTAACTGCAAAAACGTAGGGGGGGAATCAGAAAAGATATTTGAATTCCTTACAGTCCTAAGAAAGTCAAAGGCCGTGCCAACACAAACTATATACTTCCAACGATTTAAAGAAAGATTGGTGCAATAGGCTTCAGACAGTGGAATAATTATGCAGATAACTGTTCGCTTTGAAACATTTAGACTACTGGTATTACAGAGCTCATCCAAATCATCTCATTATTTTGTATTACTGTTACTTAACTGTGAGACAAATTATATTGCTTATAGAAGTCCAAGCGATGCTTTTCAGCTATGAGCTCTATTGTTTTTCCTTCTAGATTCTCAGAGTAACCCAACAAATATATTTCGTACTTTGCAGTTAACAAATAAAGAGTTTTTATGAGACCTTTATGTATTCAGATATTTAGATGCTTCCACATATCATAAATCTACAATGATATAATGGAAAAAAAATTGCAACATTTCCTTTGACAAAATTTATTTCTGAAACATTTCATCATTCATCAATAACTTGTCATTGCTGATGCCATCAAATATCTCTAGTAGAATTTGGTCACATGGTAGCAGGTTAGAAGAAGGATCCTTCGTGTTCAATGGTAAGGCCATTGTGGTCAAAATTAATAGCATGGTCACTTTGCTCTAATGTGTGGGGAAGCATATTGTTTATCCTATAATTAAAAGAAGTACCTTCTCGAGAAGTGCTTCTCGAAGTTCAGGAAGTCCGTCATCAGAACCATATTTACTGATTGATGGTTCCAAGATGATTTCTTTGACCTTATTCATAGCTGATTCAGGAGGTTGCCAGTAAACAATTCCCTGCATTCAGGATTTACAGAAGTTAAAAAAAGAAAAAAATCCTACCAATGTCCAGGAAACGCAGTATGATCTAGTCAACCATACAGTAACAGGAGGTGGCAAACGTGTCTGCAACTCATTTGGTGACATGTGAATATTTCCCACATCAGTAGAATAAGTAACATTTTCAGGAATTACATCAAACGTTTTTGTGCAACACTGAATTAGATTTCAACTTAAAAAAATTCGCAGAAACAATACCAAGGGTGTAAATTGGTATATAGATTTTTCCTTTCAGAAAATTAATTGCTATACATGATCGCTTCCCATGAACCATTTCTATTTCAATTGACTTCCATTTCAGAAATAAACGTAAGCATCAAAATGCTTAATCCAACCTTAGATCACCTAAACAAACACACGAAATCATGGCACAGAAAAATCCTACCAATGTCCAGGAAACGCAGTATGATCTAGTCAACCATACAGGAGGTAGCAAACAAGCCTGCAACTCATTTGGTGACATGTGAATATTTCCCACATCAGTAGAATAAGTAACATTTTCAGGAATTACATCAAACGTTTTTGTGCAACACTGAATTAGATTTCAACTTAAAAAAATTCGCAGAAACAATACCAAGGGTGTAAATTGGTATATAGATTTTTCCTTTCAGAAAATTAATTGCTATACATGATCGCTTCCCATGAACCATTTCTATTTCAATTGACTTCCATTTCAGAAATAAACGTAAGCATCAAAATGATTAATCCAACCTTAGATCACCTAAACAAACACACGAATTCATGGCACACGCTAATCGAGATATTGTGAGCGAATACCTGCCCAAGCGACATGACGTCCTTGGCCCCTCGAAGCAGTTCTTGTATCTGAAAACAGAGACGGGCATCGTCAGAAAACAAGACGAAGAAACTTGAATCAAGATGCGATTTCGACGAGGTGGGAGCCTCCATCAATCACCTTCACCATGACCGGTGCGTCCGTCTCCACAGCCCTCTTCGCCAGCTTCGCGAAGCTACCCATGCCGCCTCCTCTCCTCCTCCGCGCTGCAGTAGCACTCCGAGAAGAAAAGCCAAGAACTGGAGATATTGAGGGGACAAGGTTGGTTTCAGAGATCCAAGGACACCAACCAAAGAACAGCAGCGAGCCCAAGAAGCCGTGGGAGAAGATGGGGATAGAGAATTCCCCCCGAGACAGCAACCCCTGGGGTCACCCGCTGATCTCAAACTCGCTCACCAACTCTCGCCTCAAGTCTCCGGGCTCCAGCCCCAACAAGGCGACGCCTAAACAAAGACACATCAAGACAGAAAAAAACTGAAAGATTCGAGACTTTTTTTTGTTTTGTTTTACCTTTTCTTTTGTTTTTCTTATCGCTTCTTTAATCCAATCTGATCTTTTGGAGTTTTGGCTTACGTTACAGGAGTGGTGGGGGCAGGGCGCCGTGGAGTTGGAGGATAAGCATTCAAGCTCTCAGCTGCGTGAGCTCAGGGGAAGGGTCAAGAAAGGACAGAGCTTTGTGGTAAAGAGACAAAAAGGTTGCGATTTTAAATAATTTAGCCGTCATCATCGTCCCGCAAAATGTCGTGGCCAATCGATGAGGAAACGATTCCACGAGATTCAGTCGCAACAAACACATCCACGTGGTAGGAGAGACCAAATCAATTTGTCGCACTTAAATAAATTGAACGGATTTCGAGTCCATTTTGAACAATTTGCTAGGGAATTTGGCAACCCAGGTAGTACAAGAACAGGGGCAAAGGCTTGGAGAGGGGTAGAGAGTAAGTGCTCGGACCTCGGAGATGACGGGAGCCTCCGACGATCAACGAACACGAGATCAGGACCGGGGATGAGGGAGTGGACGGCAGAGGGGCCGCAAAACGACGGCTGGAATAGATGCTGCCGGCTCGACTCGACACGATCCGTTCGTGCAGTCCGAGGAGATTCGCCCATCGGCATGTGACGATGTTGTAGCCATCATAGCCTGTACAGTGTAGCAAAAGCACTACTACTATCTTCGGTTGCAAATTGACGTCGTTTTAGCAAACACTAGTTCATTTTGTACTAAAAACCTTTGTCGGAACGACATTCAAGGAAAAATGAACGTAGTATAACTCAAGCCAGGAGGGACGATGAGTGGCTGAAGCGTGTCATGAGTCTAGTTCAGTAATTTCTATTTTAGCATTTAATTTTAGTCAAATTTGCAGTTGTCATTTTCTAATATATATTTTTTCTCTTTTCACTTTCACTTTTCAAATCTCCATCTCTCACGTCTCCTACCCCTCGTCGTTTACGTGCTATCTCTTTTCAATCCTCCTTAATTCTACATCAAAGCCAAAACTATAAATAAACAGAAACTGGGGAGTGGTACCATACACACTTCAGCGCTATCGAACACTTTATAAAGGCCTGTTTGTTGCCACTCCAAGTGAAGTGAGTCTGCTCCTTTGACTCCGCTAGCTTCACAGCCACAGGTCATCAAACACAAAAGCACTCCTTATTACAGCGTGCAACATTGTTACAGTAGGCTGAATAGTTACCGCATCAGAGCGCATAATCGTGATAGTGAGTGACGACGTCCACCAACTCAGTCGCACTACTAATCGAAAAAAAAAACTCAGTCGCACTCGATAGGAAGGTGGAAAGGCAACGGACGTGAGAAGTGGAATGCCACTGATTGGACGACCATACATGAGCTAGTTAAAACACAAATACAATCACCAGTTCTTACTCTAATAGTAAGAAGGACGACCAAACACTCACCGTACCCTCAACCTGACACTTACTTCTACCCCATCAAGCCTCAACGATTTTATATTACAAGGAAAGCAATCGATGGCTGGTCCTATAATTGCGAATGTCGCTAAATCTTGGCAACCTCAACATCTCTCTCGGGATCAAAGTAAATGTAGTCTGAATCGAGCAAGCCTTTTAAACGATCCATGTGGGTATTGTGCACTGTAGAACAACATAAATCTTTTGACGCATCAATATCAGCCCTGGAATGAGCTCCAGATGGAGGATGCACAATCTTGTTTGCTTCATCCTCGCAAAAGGAGCAGCGACCAGTAGATGCGCAGTAATCAGGTATAGGGCAGCAGCTGGGCGGCTTCCACTGAGACAAAGATGATCCCCAGAATTCAGCAAAGAAGAGTGAGCGCTCTGGTGGCAACATAGTAACATCATCGTCTGTGTTAGCATCGTCCGCCGCTCTTGCCAAAAAGTTGGCATGGTAGCATCCGGAGCGCACTGCTACTCCACAGATAATGTCAAGCTGATAACTCGGTTCCTGAAAACAGAACACAAGGGTTAGCAAGAATATTTCAGCTTAGCAGAGTATTGGTAGACTAAAAGCTATTTGTAAAATCAACAGGATAAGCCATTTAGAACAGAGTGTTTTCGGGAAGGGAAGGGAAGGGAAGGGGGAGGATGATCGTAAAGCTTTACCGTACCCAAGGATGCTGGTAGCAGTATCTGCGTAGCGCTTTATTCAGCTCGGTGCGAACAAAGGCCAGCTGGCTCTGGAAGCTCGATCGCTTTGAGGACACTTGTTCTGAGGCCCATGGTGACAGGCCCAACGTCGTGTTTTGCGCGGATAAAGACACTTCTCTGCGGCGCAATGAGTCTGACGCCTCCCGGCGGATGGTCGTGTTCAGGAGGTCCCATGGGGCATCGGAGATGATCCTACCTGGGAACAAGCAGCGCATGCGGCTGAGCTTCTCGTGGGACAGAGACGCGAGGAACGATCCGAACGCGGCGTGTTGGGGATGTTTCGCAGCCTTGGCTGCGGCAGCAAAGGAGCAGTCTCCGTTGGTTTCAGTGCTGCCGCGGTGCGGGGGGAGAGGAAGTTGAGAGAGGTCGCAGTCCGTGGAGCTGAGATACCGCAAGGCCTCGAGCTCCGACATGCCGGGGGCGCTTCCACGGAGGATGGCGACGAGGCCGTCCAGCGAGCGGGCCTCGACGCGGGACATGATGTCGGTGTCGAGGATGCCGTCCGGGAGCTCGGCCTCCGCGCCCGGCGGGCGACCGACTGGAGGGTCTGTCTGGAGGCAGCATTTGTACGGCTTGGCCTCCTCCATGTCTGAACTAGTAGCATCGTCGTCGAACGTCAGGTCGGAGATGTAGTGCTGTTGAGACCTTACGTGATCCGGTGTGTTCCGGATCGCGATCTGAGCCGTCCG
>LAPY01002086.1:8849-25513 GCA_000970635.1 Eragrostis tef | reverse complement strand
AACAATTAGTATGGTGTTTGAATGTCAATTAAATAGACTAACTGCAAAACTAACTGCATAATTCACCAATTCAAAAGACTAAACATAAAGTAATTACAAAATTGATTGCATAATTCATTATTAATTAGAAAGATTAAACATAAACTAATTGTAAAATATATAGGTAGGTTTGTAGGTTTTTATAGAAATTTGGACCTGAATGGCATCGTAAAACAAGTTTGAAGGATACTCGTTCAACTTACAAGTTTATAAATTTAAATGACACAATAAAACAAGTTTAAAAACTGATAGCGTACTTTATTATTTAAGCTTATCTTAGTAATGGTGAGTGTTCTTCTATTTACTACAACTACTTTCTCCGTTCCGATTTATGTGTCGTTTTAGCTTGATGGATTTCTAACATCTTCTCTCCATGCGTCTGGAAAAGCAGTTGTTTGCTGCCCACCCACTCTCTCCTCACGGCCCCACTCATTGCTATTCAATGGACTACTCCCACGATGCCCATCTGTTTTACTGGAGCAAGGAATCTCTCGCTTCTGCCTCCTAGCTGATGTGCAGTTGTGGTACTTAGCCTGCTACTAGTTAGAAAACAGGGTAATCCTTGGTTTCTACGTTTTGGCTAGAACGACTGATAAAATAAAATAGAGGGAGTAACTTGTTTTCTGTATTGCTTTACATGTTATAATTATGACTAATTTTTTTAGCAAGAGCAACCAGAATGTGTGATGAAAAGTAACAATAGACAATAAATGACCGATAGTAGTCATTGTGGAACTCGGTAGTAAAAAAAGAGGGTAAGACCGCTAGTAGCCCTACTACTGATTTTAAACAATATGCACTAATTTTTAGTAGGTTTAATATCGAATCGGTAATATACATTATCTTTTTTTTAAGAGACAATGTTTCTATCAATAACAAGACATATAGGAGGTGATTGGTTGGGTGTACCTGTTAGGCCCTCAGTGCGTGTAGTTATCGATTGATTGGCAAAATGCATCAACGTTGGTCAGGCTTCTCATATGCGAATACTGTTGATTGGTTGACTATTTAGATAAACTAAGTTTGACTCATAAGATGAAAAAACGCTCTCAGCCTGGCTTTAGATAAACGAATTGCATTTCAACCAATTATGGTTATATAAACACTTTGTAAATCACAAGATCCAACTAAATTCATAAATATTTATATTAATATTATTTTATGCGTCTCTAAATAACACACACATTTATGAGTTTGAAAGAAAAATACTTGGTCGCGTGAGTCTTCCTCCGGCGAGAAACGGCAAATGCTCGACTACTGGATGACCCTTTCCGAAAGTTATTACGGACTTTTAGAATCCGCCTTTGCACTGGGTTGCTCTCTCCCAAATCTCCCCAGGTAGATGGCGTTGGCGGCCGCTGCGGCAGAAGCGCCCGGTGCATCCTTTACTTCCCAGGAGGATACCATCCTGCAGGTCCTTGCCACCCGTGGATGGCGATTCCGCGACCCCACCGACGAGGCTGTCCAAGCCCTCCTCTATTCCTCCCCCTCGTCGTCGCCGGATGCCGTGGAGTCCGAGCTCATCGACATGGACTTGCGGATGTTCGGCGGCAAATCGCTTCCCGACCGGGCCACGACAGCCGCCACGGCGAAGCGGCTTTCGTACATCCACGGCCCCATCGTCCTTCAGGTACTACTCACTAATCTCCAAATGCCATGGTCATGCCTCATCCAGAATTCGTGTCGGAATGTCAGGATAAATTTCCTTATTTATGAGCCTATTGCGGCCCAATTCGACCGCGACAATCAAATGGTACGGATCAGACTCAGATTGAGGAATAGCACAAATGAATTGTACCTATGTAAGAGGGGAAAGAGCACTGATAATGCCCAGCTCTTTGAATTAGGTGGTGCCTATGTGTTGCATTCTCGTGAAACTTTGCTTTCTGTGTTGTGCAATGATACAAACGATGATCGTGGATGCCTTGCACCAGTTGATTGAGATCTACATTCTCCAGTTCTTCTAGTGTTCCAAGACCTAGCTGTCCTTCGTGTGCTTTAGACGTGTTTAGCTGTTTTAGTTGTACTGTTATGTTTATCTATTTGTTTGAACAAACACAGGTAGTCTCTGTAAGAGATATATATCGAAGCAGCATCGATGCCTCCTTTAAGAACACACAGCAGCGACGTCTTCTACGTTTTGGTCTCACTGATGGGATATCTGAAGCAGTGGCCATAGAGTTTTCTCCTATCTCGTTCATCACTGAAGAGATAGCTCCAGGCACCAAGGTTAGTCAAGCATGTTCCACCTCTAGTTTCTGGTTTTACAGTGGCAACAGGCGCATTTTATGCCCATTCTGTGTGCACGGTTTAAGCTTGCTTGGGTGTTTTCCAAGACTTCTAGTTCAGTCCTGAATATGGATTCCCTTGGAACAAGATACGAAAGAGCAGCTTGACAATACTTAATCTACCTCTGAGCATTTAGAAACGAGTAAGAATTGGAATGTTCAGGCAGCTCTCTGAATGATGCTATTCCAGGCATCTAACATTTTTTTTTTCTCGAACACGCAGTGAGTATCTTTGTATTATAGGGAAAAGAGACGGTCCATACAAAACAGGGGGGGGGGGGGGGGGCATACAATTGGTTAAGACACCAACAAAAAGACTTGAGCCTAGTTTGGTGCTTAGCCTTGGCCCAGCAGCCTACCTAGACCTATTTCTCTCAGCCCTCAGGCCCCAGTATACATCCAGAGTTGTGCTTCAAGCTTGAGGTTGCTCAAGGCCGTCTGAATATTGGGCGAGGCACCATCAAATACACCGGCATTCTGATGTTTCCAGTGTCCAGGCGCCTATAATCAAAGAGTTTAAAACTTTTCGATGATCCTTTGTCACTCTTTTGCTAGCACGTCTCCACCAGGATGCAAAATCCCTCTCATTGTGTTGAGGGGTCAATTGCTGCAAATTGAGTGCTTCAAACAACTTGTACCAAAATTCTCTTGCAAGCACACAACCGGCCAAAATATGTTGCACCATTTCTTCTTCTTGATCACAAAGCACACATTGCTCTGGATGATCTAGGCCTCTCTTGGCTAGCTGGTCTGCTGTCCCGCACTTGTTCCTTATGGCCAGCCATAAGAACTTTTTGAATTTCGGTGGGGCCCAAGATTTCCAAAGACGGTGCCACGGCTCAAAGGTTATCGACCCATGGAAAAATAGCTTGTATGCAGATTTAGAGGAGAAAGAACCTGAGCTATCGTGTTTCCAGCAATGGTGGTCCTCCTCCCCAGTGAGTGTGATCCCCTCAATTAAATCCCAAAATATGAGATACTCAATCAGACCACTGATCGACAAACCTCCTTGGATATCTCGTACCCATGTACGGTTTGTAAGGGCCTGTTCCACCGTTCTAGAGTTGATCATACATTTCGGGATCCTCTCAATTAACTCAGGGGCAATATCAATCAAAGCACATCCATGTAGCCATCTGTCTGTCCAAAATAAACATGGCTCAAGCATGAGGGTGAGAAGGAATCTCTAAACCGGCCCATGGTTGTCTGTCCAGGCATCTAAGATCAATATAACATAAACAATTTTTAAAAAAAGATCAAGTAGACTTCTTAATATTTTTATGTAGTAATGTTTAAAAATACACTTCTATGAGATCTTTTGTATAGGGTGTGTACTATTTGACAGACAGCATTCTTTATTCGCTTGGTTGTCTGTCCCATCGGAACTTGCGTTCTTATGCATTTTTTAGTAAATACGAAGGCTTGGATTTTTGCTAGGGACTTTACAAGATAGTCCTCAGTGCCCATTTTGACTATTGTGATATTTTTACCCTACAATAGTTGAACTATAATGCTGTACTAGCTATTTTTCTCAACTTGTGAAATGGTAGCACTGACACGCATTTTCCTACTGTCTCTCTTGCCACTTTGTAGATTCGCCTTGAGAATAAGATTCCAATAAATAATGGCATATTATGCTTAAGTGCAAAAAATGTGTGTGTCATTGGGGGGACTGTCCAATCCTTATATGAAGAATGGCAGATGAATCAGAAATTCTCTGGGTTATCTCGTGCATCCCTGAGGTTATCTCAAAGTGATGATGGAGCTGGGCCTCCTCCATTTGAGAAGTTAGATATTGATGCACGTCCCTGCAGGGCAACCAAGGTGCAACCATATCCTGGTAACCATTCATGGACCCTCTCAATGTTTTCACTTTTATACCATTCACTAAAAACTTGTGGATTATTGATAACTGCGTACTCTCAGGAAATACAGCACCTCGAGTAAATAAGAGTTTGTATTTGACAGCATATTAAATTCAGGGCTCTTTTATAAATCATTTTTGTACTGTGCAGTATTACTGTATTACTCTCTTTAACTCACTAGAAATATATAATGTGTTATGTTGAAATTTAATAGGAAGTCACTGTCAAGCCTTGCAAAACTGAATAAGCCCTTTAATTGGACAGTGGACTGGTTCCTTGTCATTTCTGAAAAACGTGGAGTTCTGTACCTCCTCACCTGGAAAATCTGTATTACTCTCTTTAACTCACTAAAAACATTAATGTGTTATGTTGAAATTTAATAGGAAGTCACTGTCAAGCTTTGCAAAACTGAATAAGCCCATTAATTGGATACTGGTTCCTTGTCATTTCTGAAAAACGTGGAATTCTGTACCTCCTCACCTGGAAAATCTGAATGCAATTTATGCACTGGGTTTTCACGTTAGCAGTGAAGGTTTTCATATACTTACATGATTCTTGTCTTATACAAGCAATTATTACTTGGTTGCTTGAAAAACTTTCAGGCCTTGGTGTAGTTGTAATTTTAACTTGTGAACTGATAACTGCGTACTCTCAGGAAATACAGCACCTCGAGTAAATAAGAGTTTGTATTTGACAGCATATTAAATTCAGGGCTCTTTTATAAATCATTTTTGTACTGTGCAGTATTACTGTATTACTCTCTTTAACTCACTAGAAATATATAATGTGTTATGTTGAAATTTAATAGGAAGTCACTGTCAAGCTTTGCAAAACTGAATAAGCCCATTAATTGGATACTGGTTCCTTGTCATTTCTGAAAAACGTGGAATTCTGTACCTCCTCACCTGGAAAATCTGAATGCAATTTATGCACTGGGTTTTCACGTTAGCAGTGAAGGTTTTCATATACTTACATGATTCTTGTCTTATACAAGCAATTATTACTTGCTTGCTTGAAAAACTTTCGGGCTTTGGTGTAATTATAACTTCTGAATTACCTTTCTCTTTTTCCTGTGGTGTGGCAGATCATAAAGATAGGAAGTTTGCCGTTAATCAAGGCCATGTGCCCGTTAATTCTGGCGGCAAACTTATGAATGAGGTTTCAAGTGATGTGAGCAAAGAGATGACAGCAACCAAGGTTGAATCGAAACAAAGTATTTCAGACAGCAGACCTAAAGAAGGTTAGTCTCTAAAACCCAACTTCATATTAAATTAATTAAATTATTTGTCAGTTGCAGTTAGAACTTAGAACTCGTAGCCTTACTACCTTGCATTGTGCAGTTAGCGATGCTGTTCCTGTTCAAAACCAAGCTGCTGCACAGAAGTTACTGCAGAAAATGGCTCAGGGCATGTCTGAAGAGAGGCATGGACGGGGTCAGAGATTCAGGGGCAAAGGCAGGCAACAAGATACGCAGGTCTTTACCCTTGATGAATGGGAGAAGAGGAAGGCCATTGGTTCTAAGTCTTCTGCAGAGAGCTACATGCAAGATACGAGCCAGGACGAGGAGTTGGCTAGGCAGCTGCAGGAACAGCTAGATTTAGAAGATATGCAAGTTAATTCTGCCTTCTATCATTATTGTTTCGTTTCCAGTCTTTCAATAGTGTGAGAATATTAAATTTGATGGCAACACGATGTTTTTCAGGGCGGGCCAGAATTTTTCAGTGGTGGCGCAGAGAGTTCGGATGCTGAACGCTTAAGGATGAGCATGTTCAGCTTCAACGGCCCTGATGAAACGGGTGGTGGGAGAAGAGATTTTCGAGGGCGGGGGCGCGGCAGGGGAAGAGGCCGAGGGCGAGGGCGAGGCAGGGGAAGATTTTAGTCCAAACACGGCTCTGTTGTTAGTTGTGTTGAGTGTACTCCACTGGTAATTAGTTGTCGCAGTTGTAACTTGTATGTTGATGGCTTTCTCCAATCTCTTCCTCTCATTTTCCTTTGCTTGGTGGTTGGTGTTAGCCAATGTCAGAATTCAGGACCGTTGCGCGCACTTAACTAGAAATTTTGTAGTTGCAGGGAATAGTCAGATGTTCTGAACGATGAAATGAAGTCTACCTAAGATTTTCAATGTCTACTTGAAATCAACTTAAACTGTACCCTTAAAAAAACTCTGCTTCCTCTCCTAATTCTTATTTTTAGCTGTTAAAATGGTATTCGCCTTTTTTGCTCTTTGCTGATGCATCCGAACTCCTTATTCGAAGTTCGAAGTACTTCACCAGCGGTGTGTTCGGCAGGCTGCAGCTGCGGCTGCAGCTGTAGAAAAATAAATGCGAACACTGTAGCGGCTGCAGAAACACTGTAGCTGCTGTAGAAGAAATAACTGAAACACTGTAGCTGCTGCAAAGAAGCGAGCCGAACACACCGCAGAAACCCAGCCCCACATGACTTCAGTCAATGGATTGTGGGCCTAACTTTTATTCTGAAAAATAACCACAAGGGGTTTCATGCAAATGTTGCCAAGCATATAACGACTTCTTAAACGTGAAGAAATCTCAGAACCGCTGCCAAGAATCACCAGAGCAGCAAGCCACCACGACGCGACACCTTGGGGACGCGTTCCCCTGAAGCTCGTAGTATCGATCTAGCACTCAGCTAGTTTGCCAATTGGCGCCGGTACTATTCGCGGCATCCCCAGGGCGAAGCGGCCGCCCCAATGGATCAACGCGGCGGCGTCTGGATCCGCGCGCCGGTGGCGCTGGCGGCGGGCGGCGCCATCGCGGCGCGCGCGGTCCGGCGCAAGTCCGTCGACTCAAGCGCCGTCTTCGTCGGCGTACCGGCCATGGTGGCCCACACCGTCGCCGGGTACAGGTGAGAAAGGAGCCTCTCTTTCGTTTTCGGCGGAAGTACGAATTTGTGATGAGATCTCGAGCTTGAGCCGTACAGGTTCGCGGGGCTTCTGCTGGTCTTCTTCTTCACGTCGTCGCGCGTGACGAGGGTCGGTGAGGCGAGGAAGCGTGCGCTTGATCCCGAGTTCAAGGAGGGTGGCCAGCGCAACTGGTGCGTGAGATCGCTCTCTTATGCTCCAATATCTCATATACCGCCGTGTGCTTGGTTTTAATTTGGTAGTAAACTTACATTTGTAGAAAATTCATATGTTTTTTAATTGTTAAGTATGATTATGAGTTAAGGTTGTAGAAGAGACTTTAGCTCTGAATAGCAATTTTCTATTAGTAGAGATATGCCCTGTGGAGTCTTGTTTTAATTGTTTCATTCTGTGATGCTGTAATTTTGTAGCACCCTGAGTCGTAAAATGGTATGATGATCTCCAAGAATTTGAAATTTCTTGTAAGAATTAAATAATTTTGATTCTGTTAAGAACTCATCATGTCTAGAAAAGATGTTTTGCATATTGTTATTGATAGTTACATAAATTTCAGTCAATTATGCTTCAGTGCAAGAAAATAAAAACTACGAACAGTTTCTCTTTTAACTTTACTACCATCATATCCACCTGTTTTGCTTTATATTTTTCTTAAAAAGGCATCACCAATTCTGAGATGGATGTCTTCCAATTTCAGAAAATCCCCTCCTGAATCGTTCTAATGCAGGTGTGCCCAACTCTTATTGGCAGGAAGCAAGTTTTGTCAAATAGCGGCATTGCCAGTATCCTGGTAGTTTTGATAGCATTATTTACTGAAGGGACAGATAGGTGCTTGGATTCAAGGGAATCGACTGTTTTAACTGCTCTTATTGGAGGTGTTATTGGGCATTATGCTTGCTGTAATGGTGATACATGGTCTTCTGAGCTCGGCATTCTCAGCAAAGCTGAGCCACGAATTATCACGACATTCAAGGTTTGCATTATATTTTTCCTTTTCGATTGCACAAACCATTAGCACTATACTATTTCACTGTTGCTTCAGCACCACATTTTATCAGAGGGTGCGGAAGGGAACAAATGGTGGTGTAACCATTGATGGACTTCTCGCAGCAGCAGCAGCTGGATTCTCGATTGGTCTTGCATTTGTGCTGATAGGGTTCTTAACCACTCAGTGTGCTCCTGATGTATTTTGGAGGCAGCTGCTTGTTATACCTTTGGCTACAGCTGCTGGCTTGTGTGGAAGTTTGATTGATTCGTTTTTGGGCGCGACAGTTCAGTATAGTGGGTACTGCAGTGTTCGTAAAAAGGTACCCATCCTCGACCATTTGAAATTTGTCGATGTCTATATATCCAAAATCCCCTCTGAGTCAAAGCTAAATGTTTGCTATTTCAAATATTTGTTTAGGTGGTTGGATTAGACGGTCCATCCGTAACGAGGATTTCAGGAATGAACATACTGGATAACAATGGGGTCAATGTAGTTTCTGTGTTCTTGACAACCCTGCTGACTGCCTTGGCATGCACATACATCTTCTGATGTCGAGCCATGGAGAGTATTAGATCACATCACAGGTTATAAATAGAAACAACTCAGACTGATGAATTAGAACAGCAAACCTTGTAACAGTCCAATTAATCAATTTCCATGCATGTAGGAAAGGAAGTAAGTAGGAGTATTGTTTAAACATCACGCTTTATTATACTGGCTAAAAAAATTAATAGAGAAATTCACTTGCAGCTATTCCATATGAAAAGTTTTGCTCAGTCACATGTTTCCTTTTGCACCGAACGGGACTCACGTGATCTGATTTTTCTTCAGCGCTTGTATTTAGTGTTGGCGACTTCATGTTATCTTGCAAACTTAGGATCACTTTATTTGTCATTAATCTTGTAAACATATAACATACTTTATGCTTCTAATGATGAAAAAGATATTAGAGCCAAAACCAGGCTCCATGTATACAAAAAAAAAAAATAGGGCGGAACCTCATTTTCAGTACAAGCAAAAGCTTTCTAACTCACAACAGTTGATTCATCTCAATAGTGATACATCAGAGTACTGAAAATCACGATAATTATACTTATTACTATCATGGTCAAACCTTTGAGTTTAGGTGGTACATGTACAACGAGTCAACAACAATCAACAGGATATGTTTTTTTTTTATCCCATGCTCTACCAAAGTCACCGCTGATTAGTAGCAGCTTTAGTAAACTAGCTGCAGCAGCAGCAGCGGAACCGATGAACAGGCTGACAAAAGATGAAAAGGGATGAGCTGTTATTTGAAATGAGTATGCTCGTAATTAATCTTACTTGATGGCATGAGATGTAACACACGACAATGGCTTTGTTTCTTGCCTGTAATGTTGTGCTACCCATATGACCAAAGCAATAGTACGGTTTTTATAAGCTCGCCTGACCTCTCACCATAACTGGATCCAAATGTCGCTAGAATGATCAGTATTTATTTATTTAGAGGTGCATGAGGCCATGATGACACTGCTCCCACTATCATTTTTGGTGCTTGCCGTTATGATGTGCGTGATGAACAATGTTCTATATACATATTGCTTTGTTTATATGCAAGGAAGTAGTACTTGTGAATTGTGATTAATGAGGTGAGGTCACAGAAAAGTACTAGCAATAAGCAAATACTCCATCGACAATTGTTACCATTCTTGCATTCAAGTGAACCACAAACACTGGAATAAAAAATGCACAACCGGAGTAATCGGTACTAGACATAATATGTGCCACAACCAAAGAAAACAATCGGCTGCAAACTTGTCATTCTCATTCAATTCTCACTGTCCAGACTACCCCGGGCACCCTGGTAGATCAGACAAGATTTAGGCAAGAAATACATGCCCATTGCAAGAATACACCATGCAAAATCAAATGTTTTTGTCCTCAAACCATCAGCTATTAATTACAGACTTTGGCGGGAGGGGCTTACAAAGGTGACAAAATGCCTTGTGTTTCCCCAGAGAAGCAAGCAACTTCATCTAGCTAGCTACCAAGAGGTGAAAACGGAGTTTAAATTGATTCCCATGTCATGTCACAGTTGGTGCAACCAAACGAACAGATGAAGGGGGTGACGGAAAGGTTGTGTCCGCGGTCACTGGTTGGTGCCCACGGGCAGCAGTCCGCTCCAGCTGCTCCCACATAAGCCGTCTTCGCTCCTCGGTCGCTGCTCTCTTCTCCTCTTCCTCTTGGAAATTGCTCTGGCAAGTCAGGAGCAATCTCTCATCCATGTCGAGGAACATTTTCCTCACATTCATCGTAACGTTGAGGACTGACTGGTTCCAGTGCCAACGGGTGTTCCTCTCCAGAGCTGGGTATATAAGTGGCAGGATTACCTGACGGTTTTGCGAGATCATATCAAACAAGTGCTCATTGTTCCACAGGAATAAGGCTCTTTCAGCAACCTGCAAAAAAAGCAGTGATTGAGTTTCAAAAATGAAATTTTATGCACGACCGCCGTATATATTCAAAGAAAATATTCTATTATCATAAGCGGGCAGTAGCGTTAGCAAATTCTAACATTTCAGTGAGCAAATAGCAAGAAGACAATATGCCACACATAAAAGAAAATATGAGTCATTGGCTCATTGCATCCCATCTGCGTCAGTGCACAAAATTGAAATACAGCACAAATGAAAAGTAACAATGCTCCCTAGTTGATTGTCAAGCTCTACAAAGTGAACATGTCCGTAACCCATGTTTTTGAGGCGTTGCGGCGTCCTGTGGCGACCCACCCCCGCCACAGCACCTAGGCGCTGTCGCGTAACTAAAACCCTGTGGCGTCCCGTGGCGACTCACCCCCGCCACAACACCTAGGCGACGTCTCAAAAACATGGTCTGTAACTACTATTTAATAAGGAAAACTATTCACATATCATGACTTCCATGCACTTGGACTGATAATTTCAACTTCGTAAAATAGAGTACACTGTCTGAGACTAATTCAGCGTAGAACTAAAGAGTTATATGGCATGTTCAGTCTTATGCTAAAAAAAAGCCCTGAAGCCTCAGAAAGGAAAGTGACAGGTGACCACCAGCTACATTAATTCAAGCCATTAACATAAGAGCGTGATCTCACTTTAGCCAACATGAAAAGAGTTTAACCACTGAAGAAATGCTTTATCATTAACTAGTAAGCCCTATGTCATAAAGGCACAAAGGGGACCATGTATTGGAGGCAAGTGTAACACTACTCAATTAGAAAAGCAGGTGGAAAAGGAAAAGAGTTAAAACAGATTCTTGTATTAAAATAAGCAAAAGATGCAATCAGCAAACAACTTCGCAACTATTACTTGATAAAACATATGTGCTCACAATCTCTAATCAAAGAAACACATAGAGTAATTCATGCTGGAATTTCTCACCCGAGGTATCATTGTAATTTGTTAACAGAGAGGCATAATGCAAAATGCAGAGAAGACACAATCGGGGAAAAAAATCAAGTACTACTTGAAATTACTTTTCTGATTTCAAAAGAAACTTACCTGAAAATGAGAGCTATTCAAACAACTTGCAATCCTCCGGAACAAGGGAACCATGCACTTCTGAAATTCAGCCATGTCAATCAGCTCCAGCACCTCCTCCAACTCTCCCAAGAACATCATTTCCTTCTGGCTATTTGTAACAGGCCAATACTTCAATAGGCCTCTGATCACAGTCCCAGCAAGCTTTGGTTCCTTCTCAATAAATTGTGTAATGCAATATGTCAGCTGTGGCAAATACACTCCTACTGATTTTGGCTTATGAAGTGGAATCAACGCTTTCCATAGGAACAACTTATGTTCTTCCTTCAGGGGCTTCGCAAACCCACTTATCACACTACCAAAGACCTCCAACAGCTCGGCAATCCCATTGTGATGATCAGTCTCAAATACAAACCTATAGAAAATATTACTCACTGCCTTGCGGATGAATGGGCGGTTTCCCATGAACTTTCCATATATCCTATGCAATATCGTCTTCAAGCAGTCTCTTTCTCTCGGGTCATCGGAATCGAACAAGTCAAGCAGCCTGGAGACGAAAGAATTATCCACATACTTCCTGGCCACCTTGGGATCAACAAACGGTGAGGTCACAAACCTAAGGAGAAACTCATACACCACTTGCAGGTGGTACCAGGACGGATCAAAGAACGGCTCGTCCTCCTCTGTCTCCGACGCCGTGGTGCCGGACCGGACCTTGGGTGGGAAGACCCTGAAAAGGTTGGCGGCGAACATGCGTACGCATGCCTGGATCATCACCTCCGTGAGGGGCTCCTCGGCAGCGCCAATGCTGTCGACCAGAGACATGAGCATCTGCCGCTTCCGCTCCTTCTCCGGCGAGTCCTTGCCCCGGTCGGAGAAGTCGAACACCACGCAGCAGATATTCACCATCTGGATGAACGCGTCCTCCCTGGACTTCACCTCGGCTCCAGCGCTCCCTGCGGGCGGCGGAGGTGAGGCGTTGGGCTTCCCCGCATCTTCGCCGGCGGCAAGCCTCCGCCGCCGGAGCTGGATTTCATCGACTTCCACGACAGCTTGCCGATAAATTGCTTCCACATGGCGGCGAGATCCGGCGGGAGCAACACCACATCAAATCGCCACGATTAAACAGCCATTGCGACAGGCTCAGCCTTCCCAAGAACACGGCGGCGCGAATCCCGGGCCGTAAAAAGACCGCACTTTTGCGACGGCACCGCGCGGCGGCCGAATTCTCCGGCAACAACGACGAGGGATCGCCAGGCACGCTGCGACGGACTCCGTGCCGCAAATGCGCCGGATCAGGAAAGCGCAAACCGGAAGGATAGGGAATCGACAGGCCGGCGGCCCGAGAAATCGGTATGGCAGGAAAGCACGAAGGCACGGGGGAGGCCCGGCAAGGATCCGGCAATGGCGGGGTCAGGGCCAGATCCGGGGGCGGGAGGAGGCAGCCATGGATGGGATCTCGGGAGAGGGGAAAGCGGGGTGGAGCGGTGGGGAAATTTTTGGCGTTTTGAGGGGGGTGGCAGGCTGCCACTGGAGGCGGAGGGGCGAGGACACGACAGACACACTGCGGCGAGTGAGAGAAGCGAGTTGTTGCAGTGCTGCAAAGACGATGGGTCACTAGCTCAGCGCACCTGAGGCCGTTGGATCCGGCGGAGAGATGCCTCAGCCGTTGATGACTCAGCGGTTGTATTTCTTTTCCTTCTTTGGCTCTGGAAAAAGGCAGACGGGTATGAAATGTGTGATGGCGATCGGTAGTAACGGTCGAGAAATATCATTTGGTTGATTGTATGGTGCGACGAATTGTGTAACTGTAATTTGGACTCGTTTGCCTCAGTACTTTTTTTTTTCTCTGAAGATTTGCCAATCGTTTGGTGTGTTGATGTGTGGCCCATGCAAGGACCTGCATGGCTGCATTTTTTTTTTTACGGCAAGGCTGCATGTTTGTTTTGTTGCAGGAACAGCTAATCTTGAAGTGTCAAAAACTTTGATTCTCCATGATGAAGTGAAACTAGATGGGAAGATGCAGTTGTGGTGTCTTCACTATAAATTGTGGATAATCTAGATTTCTGATATAAATTATTACTAGTAATCTAGTATCATATATAGTTTCTTTGCTGAGTTTACTCTGATATGGATGGGACACCGCTCGATTGTTTACTTTTGCATGAGCAGTTGTTTAGTGGAAATTTTTATGTGCTGCTGCTTTTTTTAGCATTTCAAGATTTGCTGCCCGGTGAAACGATGTTTTGGTAACCAGAATTCCATACAGCTTTACTACCATCGAAGCCTTCAACAAAGAGCAATGAGTTCATCATTTTCCTAAAGGCAAATGATGAGTTCGTTTCATATCCCAAAAACATCATCATTGTCTTCTCAAATTGTAGTTTGAGTAAGCATGAAGTCCTCCGAACCTTTCCAACTTCCAAGCCTTGCCTCCTCCAAGATCACAAATCATAAAATAAAATATAATCTTCAAACACCACATGTTCACAATCACAAATTTGAGTTGAAGCCCCTAACTAACTCGAGTGTCAATGTTAGAGGTTGTCTGCTTCTGATGTGACTGAAATTTTTCTTATCTCTCATTCACATTTTGAACTCTTTTTTTTTGCGAGGAACACATTTTTAACTATTGGATGTATATCCAACCATCAAAATCTTAATGTTCTTTTTTAACCTAATTCTTTTCATAGGAATAACAGAAATGTTTCGATTCTGACAGAAAATTGTTTCACTTTCAAGAAAGTAATGTTCCAAACATGCATTCCATTTATTTCATAGCAGATGATCAAGAATTATGCATGGTCTTAGTCACTGAAAAGCTAAATGTTTTTAGGTTCATTAAAAATTGTTCCAGTTTCACAAAAATAATTTGATCGAGAGATCTACAAAATGCAACGACAACCATGCATAAGCCCTAACTGTTAGGCCAGCAGTATCACCCGACATGGATAAGGCGGTCGTTTTCTTCCCCGGAAAAGAGAGCGGCACTGGTGCCGATCCGTCGCTGCCACGGCCTCATTCAGAGGCGCCAAGACCACGTCAATCACTAGCCGAACCTGCCCAAGTTTATGCCGTCGCCATCAAGACCCGAAATGCTTGAGCACTCGTGGCGGCAACCGGCTGGGGACGTCGAACTGCTCGTCCTGGATTGCATTTGGAGGCAGAAACAGGGATCCACTTGATAGCAATCTCACCATCTGCCGCAGGACATGAAAAGGACCTTTCAATTCCGACCGAGTTATCCTTTTGGGTCCCAATTAAGCACTGCTCAAAGAACATGGCAAGCCAACATACCATGGTTCTTCGTTCCCAAGAATTATCTTACCTGGGGCTGGGCCCAAGCAGCCAAAGGCACATGTCACGTAGTCATTAGAGTTTTGTTTAATGTTGGCATATCGTCTCATTTTGAATGACCGACGCATTTGGCATTGACATGAGATGGTTTCAAAGAACAGTATCCGGCGTTGACTACGTATTCCATCACTAGAAAATTAAGTTCAGAATGGTTATTCGTCCCTAGACTTACTGCACATGAATGGAAGCGAAACATCAGAAGATATGTTTCAACACGGATGACGACCTCGATTAATAATCAGAAGGAACATGCCAGCAGAGCAAATCAGAATAGAACAGCTACAGAACAAGCTGATTACATCCCATAGACCGGGAACCACGAACTTCAAACAAAACCATAGCTCAACACAATAAGATATACCACATACTATGACAGCAATAATGCCGTTGGCCTCACACATGTAGCATCACACATATAACCTGATAGCAAAACAGCATGCAGGAGAGAAACATCCAAGAACATAAGTTCACCATGTCCGGTCTTATTCATGAAGACACGAAATTGTAGGCGTATATTTGAAGCTTCGGATCTATATCTCGATACTACAGACAAGTATGGAAACTGAAACCATTTCTCAACTCAGTAGCGTAAGGGGACTGAAAGGGGCAAGTGACAACTGTACACATTTCTATCTCACGTGAAGAACTCTCAGGACAGCAAAAGTTTCCTCCTTCCTTCAAGAAGCCCGTGCCTATCAGGCATGGAGTTTGCCTCATCGGGCGGCTCTTGGTGCTGTAACAGAAAAGAAGAAAGTGATTGAGATGGATGCGAGGTAAGTACAAAAGGGGCTAACAACCGAACCATATGGAGGTAAGGTTAGAGGAATATGTACCTAAGTTAACAGCCTCAGAACTTTTCATGAGACGAAGGCGTTGGCAGGTTTCCACAAACATCCTGCACAAGCATTAGGAATTAAGGAGGTTAAAAACTTGTCGCAGTTGAAGTCTAATGACTAGATGATATGTCCATGAAGTTTGGTACGAAGCACTACAAGTTGCAATACAACCAAGCACCAAACCATCACAAAGTGCAGGAAAGAAGTAATATATTTCCTAGAAGAATCAGGAAGCAATTTGCTCACTAGCGTAGCTAGCATACCCTTTTCAGTGAACAGTGTAAAGCAAATTATAGTGGAGAACAAAATTAGAAAGGTGACCTTATCCAAAGTAGCCTGTCACAATAAGGAAAAATATTTCCATACATAGCTCTCAGGAATTGATCTGTTGTGGATAGAAACTCCGCATCAAAGTTACTTGATCTGCTTCAAGCGAAGCAGCAATAGGAACGCATATGGTGCAAGAAGAATCAAACAGGAAATTATTAATGACTGCTATATTTGATCAACATTTCCAGATGGGGCATAAGCTCACATGATAAAAAAGGAAAATAAGTTGTTTTCCGTTAGCTCTGATGCGATAGGTCGAATTGAGTTTAACTTGACAAAAAGAAGGGTAAGCTTTTGTGATCAGTCTGGTCGCAATGAGGTGACAGGTCGAAAAGGAATCTCGAAGATTGTCGGTAAAGGGAAGCAAGCCATTTTCTTTCAGTCTTTCATGACTATCGCCCTAAATCAAGATCTACAACATTTAAGATCGGTTCAATTGGTGAATCAGAGAAACAAACAATCTTTTGGAATAAACTTAAGCTATAAGCAAGCATTACTGTCAACAAACCAAGAACAACTCTCAAGAATGGCATTAAAAAGGGGGGCTATTGTTATAAAGAGGGGGGGGGGGGGGGGGCACCCTACA
>LAPY01002085.1:77590-93055 GCA_000970635.1 Eragrostis tef | reverse complement strand
CCCGGTCCACGAAGAGCTCCTCAACAGCAGCAGATGTCGTGAACTCGCAGGTGTGGCTCGGACATTTCGTCGAGCACTTGGTGAACGCGCCGATGTCGCAGGACATGGCGTAGGTGGCCGAGGTCGCATCAGCAACATGGTTGAGCTCGGGGATGACCTCCGTGGCGATGATTCATGCCGGAACGGGCATGTAGATGTCGATGACGCGATTCAGGCATTTCGTCAAACAGCTGGAAGGCGCGCCGACGTCGATGTCGCTGGACTCGACTTTGATGGTCGAGATCGCAGCGGCGGCCAGGTTGAGGTCGAGGGTGACCTCTTGCGCCACCGCAGCGTCGAAGACGCCTGAGCCCCGCTTGTACGGGCACTGGACTGAGCACACAGTGCATCTCGTTTGGTGTTGCGCGTGGCGATGCGCTCGTCCAGAGCTTCGAAGACTAGCTTCACTTGCAAGTCGAGGAAGGACTTCAGCTCCTCGAGCGCGGCGCCCTCAAGGATCTGTGTCTCTGATACCAATTTGTTAGCAACCTCCATTGATACAAGTACACAGATGAAAGGTTTGGGTACAACTAAGGGATTACACGACCTCGGGGAGAGGGAGGTCTGATCACAGCTAGCAAATGGGATGGGATTACAGAGAAGCAATGGGGATCAGGAGGAGGAACCTAGGACTAAGGAAGGAGAGGATGCTTGGGGAAGAAGATGAACAGGAGCCTTGCTCTGTTTCTGTATAATTGTTTGATGTCTTCTCTGGTTGACAACCATCCTTTTGTACTCCACGTGCAGAGAGTCAAGCAGGCTTCGTTCCGGCCCAAGGCCTACATATGGCGGCCCATCCATGGCTGCATACCTGACAAATTATTGCATAAAGTAGCAAAAAGTTGGTCATTTTTTCAAATCTTAGCCAAATTAAATGTGTGAAACATAAATAGTAGCAACCTATATTAGAGCACAGAAGTTTGCAATGCAATTAACTGAACTACAAGTCAACAAGTATAATCATCATGTTTCATTTTGTAGTGATGCAGTTAACATGCAATACGCAATAACAACCACGAGGAAAGACAGTTCGAATTGATTTACATCCTGCACAAGAGATCCGAGACACACAATATACACACACTCACAAAAAGTCACGCACGACAACCTATTATAAGTTACCATAGAGTCGGTTCGAGTTCCCCCTCTCTCGAGTACGCGATACCCACATTGGGGCTATATGTGGTTAACCCGTGTACCCTTCATTCTAGAACATACCCGTAATCCACCGTGTCCATCTTCATCACCAAAACAAAGAGGGTGCCTGTCCAACACTACAATCATTGAGTTACATCGGTTTGCTAGTGCATATATCACTAGCATGTACCCGGCACTGTTCAAATTTTCAAGCAAGACCACAACATACGGTCCTCAATGATATGAACGGGGCTATGACAGACAAGGGCCAACCTTGATGCCTCAACCTACACCTGAACCCCCGTCTGGTCTCATTTTCATTATCAGCATGTGAGAGCAAGAAGGAAACCCAAGCCAACTTATACCGAGTGATCTCTATATACCATCCCATTTTCTATCGATTGCTTGTTATTAAGCGTTGCAAAGGCTAACGAGCAACTGGACCGAACTTAACCAAGCCCATAAGAATAAATAAAGGTTACTAATATATCTAAGGAACAACTGGACCGAAATTAAGCCGCATGCTGGTGAACAATTGTATTAAGCGTTCTGCATGGTTGGAGCATGATGAGGGTATATCTAACACAAAGGCAGAGGAGAAAGAATGGTCGACTATCTGGAACACCAAGGTACCCACGAAGCTCCGTGTTTTTCTTTGGAGGTTGGCTAAACATTCTATTCCCACAAAGGATGTACTCCACCATAGGAATATGTCAACTCAGAGCACTTGCAGTATATGCGGGCTAGAAGACTCCTGGCGACACTCATTGTTGGACTGCAACATGTCACGATGCGTGTGGGCTTTGGAGGAAGAGGACATGGTCGAACACCTCTGTCATATCCAGGATCAAGATGTCCGAGGGTGGCTAGCAACCATGTTTGAAACTTTGTCACATGAAAAGGCTACGAGAGTGGTAGTAGCACTATGGGCAATCTGGTTCGCCAGACGGAAGGCGATACATGAGCAGTCCTTCCAAAGTCCGCTCCCTACTCACGGTTTTATTGATAGATTCATCGCTGAACTGAACTTGTGTGCGCCAGCCCCGGCGGAGAAAAGGGGAGGCGGGCACCAGCGTGCAAAGCCTCGGTGGATTCTCCCATCACAAGGGAGAGTGAAGATCAACGTTGACGCTGTCCTGTCCAAAATCTCGATGACTGGTGCTATTGCTGCCATCGCTAGGGACGACAGTGGTGCTTTTATTGGGGCGTCGGCCATCGTGGTGCAGGGTGTGTCGAACGCGGAACAGCTGGAGTCAAGCAGGCTTCGTTCCGGCCCAAGGCCTACATATGGCGGCCCATCCATGGCTGCATACCTGACAAATTATTGCATAAAGTAGCAAAAAGTTGGTCATTTTTTCAAATCTTAGCCAAATTAAATGTGTGAAACATAAATAGTAGCAACCTATATTAGAGCACAGAAGTTTGCAATGCAATTAACTGAACTACAAGTCAACAAGTATAATCATCATGTTTCATTTTGTAGTGATGCAGTTAACATGCAATACGCAATAACAACCACGAGGAAAGACAGTTCGAATTGATTTACATCCTGCACAAGAGATCCGAGACACACAATATACACACACTCACAAAAAGTCACGCACGACAACCTATTATAAGTTACCATAGAGTCGGTTCGAGTTCCCCCTCTCTCGAGTACGCGATACCCACATTGGGGCTATATGTGGTTAACCCGTGTACCCTTCATTCTAGAACATACCCGTAATCCACCGTGTCCATCTTCATCACCAAAACAAAGAGGGTGCCTGTCCAACACTACAATCATTGAGTTACATCGGTTTGCTAGTGCATATATCACTAGCATGTACCCGGCACTGTTCAAATTTTCAAGCAAGACCACAACATACGGTCCTCAATGATATGAACGGGGCTATGACAGACAAGGGCCAACCTTGATGCCTCAACCTACACCTGAACCCCCGTCTGGTCTCATTTTCATTATCAGCATGTGAGAGCAAGAAGGAAACCCAAGCCAACTTATACCGAGTGATCTCTATATACCATCCCATTTTCTATCGATTGCTTGTTATTAAGCGTTGCAAAGGCTAACGAGCAACTGGACCGAACTTAACCAAGCCCATAAGAATAAATAAAGGTTACTAATATATCTAAGGAACAACTGGACCGAAATTAAGCCGCATGCTGGTGAACAATTGTATTAAGCGTTCTGCATGGTTGGAGCATGATGAGGGTATATCTAACACAAAGGCAGAGGAGAAAGAATGGTCGACTATCTGGAACACCAAGGTACCCACGAAGCTCCGTGTTTTTCTTTGGAGGTTGGCTAAACATTCTATTCCCACAAAGGATGTACTCCACCATAGGAATATGTCAACTCAGAGCACTTGCAGTATATGCGGGCTAGAAGACTCCTGGCGACACTCATTGTTGGACTGCAACATGTCACGATGCGTGTGGGCTTTGGAGGAAGAGGACATGGTCGAACACCTCTGTCATATCCAGGATCAAGATGTCCGAGGGTGGCTAGCAACCATGTTTGAAACTTTGTCACATGAAAAGGCTACGAGAGTGGTAGTAGCACTATGGGCAATCTGGTTCGCCAGACGGAAGGCGATACATGAGCAGTCCTTCCAAAGTCCGCTCCCTACTCACGGTTTTATTGATAGATTCATCGCTGAACTGAACTTGTGTGCGCCAGCCCCGGCGGAGAAAAGGGGAGGCGGGCACCAGCGTGCAAAGCCTCGGTGGATTCTCCCATCACAAGGGAGAGTGAAGATCAACGTTGACGCTGTCCTGTCCAAAATCTCGATGACTGGTGCTATTGCTGCCATCGCCAGGGACGATAGTGGTGCTTTCATTGGGGCGTCGGCCATCGTGGTGCAGGGTGTGTCGAACGCGGAACAGCTGGAGGCCTCGGCGTGCCGGGAAGCTTTGGCTCTCGCGGCTGACCTTGGCTTACAAGACTTCAGGGTGGCAAGTGACTGTCTGAACGTCGTCAAAAACGTTCATGGAGCAGGTATGGGGGTATATGGCCAGATAGTCAAGGAGATCAAGGCGCGAATGGCCAGTTTTAATTCGGTGGATTTAGTTCACGAAGGTCGAGAGTCGAATGTCGACGCTCATACGTTAGCTCGGCATTGTATCTATGAGTCTGTTGGTCGCCATGTATGGCTTATGAGTCCACCAATTGGCATCTGTAACTCCATCTCCATGAATGAATAAAAGGTGGGAGTTGTCCTCAAAAAAAAATCAAAGGATCCATACAACTCCTAAATATAGTACACATTTCATGACTCGGAATATATATATATACATGTGAGAAAACGGAAAACTTTGTAAACATGGGAGTGCACCGAGGCTTTCTTTGGGTCTGAGAAATCAAGAGAGTTAACTTCAGCGCCACTCTCCTCTGCTATGATCTCCATTTCCATATTCCCGGTGTCATTGCCTAATGGATGAAGTAGAAGCTAAGAATTAGAGATGTAACGAATACATAGGATTTCTTTAACAAATTGATCGACGAAATGACATTATGTTGGTGATGCTGAGATTCTTAGAATTAAACAATTAGGATTTTCGTCATTTATGTCCGAACTATTTCCTTCATTAAAAACATGGCTAATTTGTTGTATAAAACTATTTGCTGAGCTGTACTTATTTCTCTATATATCGATTTTTCAAGTCAGCAGATGAAAACTATTTCATTTTCACAGGAAATAAGCTGGGCGAATCAGAGACAGGCCACTCGATATACTATAAAGATCGTGGCACACTGGATCTGAGCTCAGCCACATCAGATCCGGGCCAAGATGCGCCCATGCAATGGCCCGTTCTGAGATGCGCCCATACAGCAGGCAGCGCACTCGCCGGAACTGAGATCTGGCGGCCCGTTCCGCAACGCAATGGCCCGAGAGAAACCGTATACGACAAGGTGAATCCATTTGTGGAGGAGGTTCTTAACGGCGGCGAGCGAAAGAGGCCAGTAGCGTGAAGCGATGGCGGGATGGACATGTTCGGCATGGTTGCGTGCACGGTAGAAAGGAAGATAGATTGAGCCACTGAGGAGAGGGACTCGTGAGCGTAACCTCGACATAGCGAAGGGCGGCGCATAGCTTATTGTTGAGGGGAGTATTTGATTTTGACGACGGCGCGCCGCCGATTGCCCGGTTATTGCAGGACTTGAAAAAGAAGCACGTCGATCTCCTCCTCACTCCTCAGTCACGGTGGTTTTGGGACGATGGCAGCCATGGTGAGTGAGAGAGAGTGTGCTTGCCGAGCTTTGGGCGGAGTAGCTCGGGCTGGGGTTCCTTGATGGCGCCGGGCAGCGAGCTTCAAGCTTGACCGGCAATGGCGGCGCGCACTAGGAAAGGAAAAAGAAAGGGAGGCGACGACGGCAGCTTCACCGGCAATGGCGGCGCGCTCCATGGCGCATCGATGGCAGGAGCAGAGCGCCGCTCAGCAGAGAACGGCAGCGAATAACAAAAGCTCACGCGCGGGCCCCACGTGTCCTCATCCAATTTTCAAATGCTGCCTCAAAAAGCTTCCAAGCACTAAGCTCCAAAAGTTGGAAATTTAAGGGAATGTTTTTTGAGATCCCTTTCACAGAAATTTAAGGACCTTTTGTGGTAGCACGTCAACTCTCGAGGAACAACGTTTCTTATTGCCGGATTTCAAAATTTCTGGAATATAGGAACTATTTAATGGGTTTTAGATTCATTTACAAGGTTTGACTTTTGATAAAATTATGGAATTTTGTCCAAAATTACCTTGATACCGGGAACCCAAAATATTTCTTGGTTGAGCCCGATTGTGTGCAAAATAGAGTTGATTTGGAGACGATTGAATCTTTTAAAACTTGGAAAATTGAGCTTAGCTCAACTCCATAAAAAATATTTGAGAGCACTCGATAATGTTGCAAAAATTGGGGATGTTACACAGAGGGTCAGAGACACAAGTGTCGGTAGTGTGGCCTGACACACGTCAGCATCACAGCAGCTCTCTCTAGACATGTGTCGTCTTTCTAGATGGGAGGCATTAGCACACACTTACCAGATAATAATTAAAAATATCTAGTTGAGAGGCAGAGAGAGGATATAAGCAGTGAAGGAAGTAGAAGAGGCAAGAGTCTCACAGATGGGTCAGGTGGCCACACTTTATAGGGCTGAGGGCCTGTTTGGCTTAACACCAGGAAATACCACGCCGCAAGTGCGACCGCACCTGTGAGTGCGGTGAACAAATCATATGCCACACTTTCGGTGAGCAATGATAGAGGTTTTGAACTGGCTTATTAGGACGGCACTTTAGTGTGACAAACGAAACATCCTCTAAACCACTTGACACGTAGGATTAAAAACGCAAAAGAGTAAGATGGTAACTTATCTAGTTTAAAAAGGCAAAAGAGTAAGAAAGGATATTTGACTCCCCTCCACTTTTCATAGTTGAGGGGAGTCAAATATCCTTTTTCTGAGATATATATGCACTTCATACATATTATGTGAGAAGGGTACATTTCGTATATTTTACATATCAGTCAGATATATATTATTGCCGTATTCCTATTCCATGATATTTTGCCGATGGACCTTTTTCTCGGAACAATGTTTTTTCCATTGCTTATTGTTTGGTTTATCCATGGTTTTCTTGATGTTAGGAACAGGAACTACATCGGTTCACTTCTTTGCAAGAAGCCGACGGCGAAACTCTCCGAGAGCCCAAATGGGATACAAGTTGCGGTAGTTTCCATAATTGAAGTACAACGAACTATTAAAGCATCCAACATGTTCCTGTAATAAAACAAATTACAGATATATCAGAAAGGTAGGTAGAGTTAAACCATCCACTATCAAAGAGTGCGAAGTTCCCTATTGTCAAAAACACTTGGGAATAGGAGAAATACATCTGTGAACTAGTTCCCCGAGGGTGCACATTTAACGTTCGGCGGATGTCACTGGGCGGCCTCAATCGGGAAAGTTTTGGTTTCCTGTGTGTTTGAGACCGAACACTCTACTATTTATATTTCCTGAGAATTCCCAGATACACACTAAACATTGTCTACTACGACGTTGTCTCCTATTGTCTTAAAAAAAACATCAGTAGATTACAAGAGTCTCAGTAGTACCTTAAGTCCTAGATTCGACTCTCTGTTGGAGCGGATTTACTTTCTAGGAGTTAACGATGTTGTATATTCAGTGGGAAGCGACGTTTTCATTAACAGGCGCTTATGGTGACTTTGTGAATTTTCAGACCAGTCGGGCCAGTCTTTCAGAGGCTCTCATTAGGGGTAGAGGTTGCGGGCGTAAATTCATGGAGTTGAGTACTCATTCGTGTTTGCGATCTGTACTGTGATTAAAAAAAAAGTAAAGAAAAAACCGACTCAATTTATCTTGATCACGAACACCATGTTTCCTAAAAAGAAAAGTTGATGGCGCATTGTTGCCAGTTGCCTGTCACAGTTCAATGGTTACCAAGTTTAAAGTCCATCGTTAGTGACTAAAATCTACTGGTTTAGTTTGCACGTCTAGGTGTTGTTTCAAGGAATTGAGCCAATCTAATTGATTCCCTCGTGACGAAGTGCCCCACCTCTGGCCTCCAACGGAGGTTCAGATGAACATTGAATGGTGTCTACGTTTCAGGGCCCCTACACGTGTCATGCAATCAAACACAAATCATATAGCAAGAAGACAATTAACCTCATTGCACTGAAGGGTACTTTTTCCAGTGTTAGCCTTATTGCACTAAAGGGAACTTTTGCTAGGTTTTTTCACATGTTAGCCCAGACCTCTCAACCATAGATATGCTTGAAATTGTGACAATGGGTGTATGAAAAATATATATTACTTGTTCCATTTAAAGTAATATATAGACAACCAGATGAAATTTTAGTAATAACGCAACTTCAATTCAAAAAAAAAAACCCAAAGATTATGGTCAAGACTATTTGTTTAGATATTGTGAAATGATAAAGACTTTTAATCCTTCTGTAGACCAAACAATGATAAAAACTCACTTGCTGAGGGAAGTCTCCTGACTCTAGTTGCATATTTATCAATTCTTTTGCTGCATGATAGAGTGGTGTAGGATCTCGCTCCACCTGCATAGCATTCCCATAATACGACACAATAAATACGTCATAATAGTTCATATAATGTTCTTTTGGCTGTATTCCACAAAAAAAGTACAGACCTGCCCAGCAAATATTAAAGCCAACATTGCCCAAGCCGTGTTCACTGCATGAGACCTATTGGCCTCCACATAGGCCTGCCATATATATTAGAGTGAAAATAAGCATCATCTAAAATTTAAATATGGTCGAATTAATGTTTAACTTCAATGTATCAATATTCCAAGTTCCAGGTGTAGCATATCCTAACATATATATAATGTTGACGAACAATGCAACTCAGTCTGTTTCAAGGGTGATAAATAGACATATATGCAGTGCTAGATATAAAATACACGATTATATCTACACATTTAACACCAGAATCATGTTAGGCAGCTATACAGAATCAGTGGTTTGAAAAAACGGTCGATATAGACAAGCAGATTAGATGCAATTAGCATCTAAAGTGCCTGCCTGTAATATGATTGTACTAAACTCTGCCAAGCGTACTGTATATGATATATGCACATATTAAGATATAGAAAAATTAGAAATCAAATCCACAAAATGGTTACATAGGTGTATAAAATAAAAGTTACCAGTGTTTTCGGTTTTTTTTTGAGATGGAAATTACCTGTGTTTCACTAGAAAGATATGTCTCACCCCATCCACCTGTAGGTAACTGCTTTGACAATAAAAAGTCACATGCCTTTCTTATGGAAGAACTATTTTGGTAAGTCCTTCCAGCAGCAACTAATCCCTTTACCGCAAAGAAAATTCCATAAGTGAAACATATACCCCAGCTGCCAAACCTGTTTGTTGATCATAAATAATGTAGTTACGCACTATGTAAGTCTTAATTCGCATATAAACAAAAAAATGTTGGCAGAGACCATGAACCATCTTTTCGCTGTTCCTTCTCAATGAACTTGGATGCACTTTCAATGCATTTTCCAATCTCTTTTTCGCGATACCCTGGATACAGCTCTCGGAACATAATCAGTGCTTGTAGCACTGATGATGTGGGTTCAACAGACCTATCAGTTGGTTGGACACGATAAATTGTCTCCGTTGAATATCATGAAAGGAAAATTAAATATTCAAGAAGAAGATATTTTCAGTGCTTACGGATAATCAACAACAATGTTGATAAAACTCTCAGAAGGGTTGAGAACCTATGGCCAACAAACTCCAGTTAGCGTGCAGTCCGGTGTGACTACTTACAAGAATTCGGTTTACATAATAATTATGAAGAATTTACACAACATGGATGACCAAGAAAACAGAAGTTTATTTCATAGTTTTTATTTTGTCTCAAACAATTAAATAAGGAATAGAAAGATGACTCACAGAATCAATTACAAAAACGTGCTTATTTTCATGTTTGCATACATTAAAATAATTGCAAAATCATATTCCCAAAGGATTCAATGATTGTGGTTAAGAACTAATGAGGTTCAAATTCTCTCATTGAGTGAAACCATCCACATAGAAATTTGACAGAAAAACGGAATCACCTGATAGTACTCACCTCCAACAAAGGTGTGGTTCTCTTAGTCTCATACGTTGAAAAGGTGCCATCATTGTTCTTCATTTGAAAACGTGTAAGTAGCATCCGTATATGCAAAGTGTAGTACTAAATTATTACAAGACCATTCACAAAGTGGTGCATATTATTTGCAGAGATGTAAGAATAGTTTTCTTTTGTAAGTTAAATGTTGTTGAATAGATAACCTCATATACAGTACCAATAAAGAAAAATGATGTGAAGCAAACTCATACCACAAAAGAAAGTAAACAATCCACAGCATCATACAATCTTTGTCCTTTTATGGGATCCCCAACGAGATTCGGAGAGATTTTTGACAATAATAACAAAGCCTAAAGAAATAGCATTGAGTTGATGAACAAAATAAAACAAACATTATAGTCCATACAAAAATAAATCCATACGACTCATCGAAGTAGAACCATACGGTTTCATATGTGTATGCAGATCAAAGTTCTTGTGACAAAGGGTGCAATTTAGTACAAAGAAGAGTCGAAGACAAAACAAGACCCGATGTGATTTGCATACAGGTTAGTCATTATTCTTTCCAATTCATAAGTGTTCTTTCAAATCCAATCAATTAGGGCCTTTAGAACCATATTGGAAAGTGTGCAGACCATATACCATCCATGAAATGTGTTTAGAGAAGTATGTGATTAGAGAAGTGCATACATTCCCAACTTTTCTAGATAAACAAAGATATCAGAAGATAATTGACTTGACCTTGAGTGCTTCTGCAGTACAGTCAGACACACACCATCCATTATCAGCTGTTGAAAGTGTCCATGATCCTTTGGCTCTATGGCGGTAATATGCTTTGTAGTCAGGATGGTTTTCAAGAATCTATGTAAGAAAATGCATAAATAATTAACTATGCAATCACATTGTAACTTGTTATGGTACAAAAGTATATATAGGAGTGAAATATTAATTAACCTGTGATTTTTTTATGAATTCGTGAGCTTTTCGAAGTGTTGGACCAAACTCATTAACAAGGCCTGTCGAGCAGTAGGCTTGGACGATAAAAGATGTCTCCCAGCTTGGACAACCATCATAAAACTATTATAGATAACTTTGGTCATTGATCATTAAGGAAAAAGAGTGTTGGTTCCTTTGAAATAGAAATAACTCTAATAACAAATATAAATGTTTATTACATAAGTATCAAGGATGATCTTTGTAAAGGAACCACATGGGCATGCATGAAGGTGGCTTGGCACACATTTTGTATGAGTACGATGAATCCGAGAGCCCAGGGTTCTGTCTGAAGGCTTGTAGCCCAGCGAAGTTTACATTTTCAAAAAAACCTGACTCGCACCTAATTCTTCTAGGGTTTAATTTGGAGGAGTATTTCTACAATGTTCATAGTCCTATAGTTCTAGAAGGTGGCTATACTGCAGAGTGAAGGAGCATACATGCGCCATGCCAAAGCCTAATAAAAACCAAGGGTCTAAAACTGTAATTAATGACCCAAAAATGAGCAGCTGACAGGATTGCATACTAGGATATTCTTTATCCCAGATTCTAGTATATATATAGGACATCAAACTGTGCTGCTTGCAAACGTGCGGAATGGGCCAATACCTGTGCCTTCATACCATCTTCGGCAAGCCATAAATAATCATAGATCCTTGGAAGGTGCTGCTTGAATTCATTTGAATTTGGATTTTCTACCCAACAACAAATCATGTTCAATGCCTAAACACAAAGTTCAGAAACATTTAGTTATCACTTAAGACAAAGATATTATTTTTTTTGCGAGGACACTTAAGACAAAGATTGAGGTATAGTTATTCTTGCTGTATATGGTAGGATGCAGTTTAGTCACAACAAGCTATAAGTAAAACAATGAAATCCCTTTGAGTCCCTTAATATTGAAAAAAAAACTTTATCTTGCGCTACATGGGAGATTATGTTATACAATTTTAAATATGTAATTAAATGATAAGTATCCATTGCAGGTTCATATTATAGAATCAGTGCAAACTTTTTGAAGCAATATCTCATTCCATAAGTTAGATAAGACAAATTCAAATAGTTGAAGTAAAGTCAGATATTCATAGTAATGGATTAAAGCTACACAGAGTATGCATGATTTAAGTATTCTACATAGTCTAGCAAAAGCAAGTACTCAATAAAAAAAACTTGCATATATTACCTTGTTTATTGGGCAGACACCAATGTATTTTGTACTTTCATCTTCATAATGGATATGTTTCATGATGTTTTTCAATGCTACATCTCTCAACTTATTAACTGGCCAGCAGTTCAGCAGTGGTTCTACAACATTATTAATACAAGTCCACACAAGATTTTGTACTGATGACCGTGGATAGCGAAGATCGACCTTCATGCAAAAACAGAAACAATGGAAAATCAAGTACAATAGTCAGCATGTTTTCACTGATCAAAGGAGCAACTTATCCAATTTGTGTTATTCAGTAATGGACAACAGTGGTATCAAGAGGTTGCTGAACATGATTGAGAAGAACCTTGGCACAAGTATCACGAGCTTTATACCAATCAATCTCATTGTATGGTGCACTGTAGATCTCCTCCCTTATTGCCAATATTGTTGGAGTGATTTTCCCAACGAACTTCTTACCATAGAGATAAGCCATCGGCATATAAACCAAACGGCAAAAGCACCAAAACCGTCCTGTGGTGGAGAAATGTTCATGGTTTTATAGAATGACAGTGAAAATTTTCCGTGCTGATAGGTTGATTAATATTTCTCTATGTGTATATAGTCTTAGAATATTCAGAGGACAACCCGAAAAAAGAATCACAACCCGGAAAACAGAATCGGAACACTACTTGATCCATTACTTTATAACCACCAAAACGAAAAATAGGATTCTAAAATTATTATCTGACTATAATATGATGTTGCCTTAATGCTTGTTTATAATATCATAAACCAAAAGCATATTGTAAACTTGTATTCATAAAAGGTCAAAAAGTAAGCTAAGTGATGTAAGATCAACATGGCAACATGATTCATCAAGTCGTTTCTAGCTAATATCTCAAAAGAAAGCAGCTCCATTCAACCAAATAGGATTCAAATTGTTTTCTTGTTGCATCAAATGATCGATAGAATGATTTCACTGGACAATTCATATGAAATTTAAATAACTGCTGTACTGTTGTCAAGACAATATGTATTTGTAGATACACATGATTGAAGTACTAATTCTGTTAGCATCGGACTGATTTGGTGGAGCTTCAAATATAACTAACAAGAAAATATATTTATGAAATCCCATCTATAGGGTAATAACAAATGAAAAAAATGACTAGTGGAATATTAACAACAATATTGTAAGTTTGATGTATTTTTGTGGTAAGGAAAAATACCAGGATGTATTGGAAGAAAGTGCGGGACAAGCCATAATTCAGGAAAGATTGAATTATTCCCAGTCCAGTCGTATAAACCAATGACCTTCATATGGAAATATGGGGACCTTTAGTTATTCACTTCCAAGCCAACGAACCATGAGATACTAATAGATGTAACTATAACGTGGACAGAACAAACAAGCTTTGATTCTACAATTTTCAATAGCTAAAGCTTGCTCTGGAATTCTCTTTTACATTGATGCATAATATTATGTAGTAAAAAAACACTAGAATACGTTTCATAAAAAAGAGATCAGATACCACAAAGGCCCAGAATTTTAACTGGTCATATGCAGCTTTATTTGAACTTTTGGAATATTGTCACATGAGATACTCTTCAATCATAATCGAAATAACATGTAAAACGATTTTTTCTATAACTAACACATACATCTTTTTCAAAAAAAAAATAACTGACACAGACATGGATTTATCAGAAAAGCCATTTAACATTTTGGTTCTATATTACCCTTCAGAAATCCCTAAAAATCGTTTATGACACTGATGGGAACTAAAATAATTTTTTATTGAATCAAGGAAAGTTTATAAATTTTCATTACATGTACTGGAACGTTTATTAATTTATTTATTATTTTGACAGCATACCGAGAGCCATATCTTTCCCCACTGTGGTATGGCAGCTGCACTTCCATGAGCTAAGATCCATCCACGTCCTTTTACCAATGCACCATGCGTGCAAGCCTCACCAAGAAGTCTTAAGGTGACGTAAGTTAAGCATGTACCGAACATGCTGCTCGGTCCCAACTCATTTGTGCCCCAACCCCCATCTTCGTTCTGCAATTTCATAAAAATAATCTCATAATACTGCATATTTTAACAAACAAATGATATGTAGCAACTGTGCGCTATGTTTTACATGCCTGATGGTTGTAAATATAGCGACATATCTCCTCTCGATGTTCTTTTGATAGTACCGCATTGAGTGATCCAGTGATATGTAGAGCAAATACCTGCGTTAACCACAGAATCCCCATAATGTTTCATTAAGGTCATCTATAATATGCAGTTTCATCACGATTGTTCAGCACTATTGAGAGAATGAAACATTACATTGAACCCCTATATACATAAATTGTTTTAGATGCCAGGGCGTTAAAGATGGTACATTCTTTATGTCAACCAACACTACAACTGCTAAATAAGTCGCATTACACTGAATATAATTTATCTAAAAAAATGTTACATACGCATGAGACATATTGATTAATCTTAATGAATGATTAGTACGGTGATGCTTGTTTTAGATGCCAGGGCGTTCAAGATGCTACATTCTTTATGTCAACAAACACTACAACTGCAAAAAAAATTTAGATAATGGGAAACAAACATGAGTCCCGGCCTACAACAGTACTACAACCGATAAATAAGTCAGCATTATATTGAATATAATTTATCTGAAAAAATTTGTTACATATTGAAACAGAAAGCATACCAGGATAGGCATAATGAACATAATCCCACTGTACTCACAAGCCCAATGACCATCGTGTGCTTGCAGACTTGAGTGTTGCGTAAGAGCGCGCCTCAGTGATGTTAATATAATCTCTTCTGTAACTTGTCCATCCTCAACTTGATTGATAAGTGGAGGATTAGGCTGAACATTTCTTTGCTTTGCAAACTGCAGTGGAGTAATAAATTGATCAGCATGCATGGTAGCCGTCTATGGTATATGCAATAATTAATATGCAGTGCACAATTTTAACAGAACAATCCTTGTATCCGAAGGGATCAGATAAAACTTATGATATGCCATCGCCAGTGACTGTAATGGGTTCCACATGTCATATACACAAAGATGGCATATCAAGTATTAGAAGTATATTGAGCGGCACACAAGAGACTTCAACAAAATTTTATAATTAGTAAGTAGAAAACTTATATTTTTATACCTACAAATTACTAACACTTCGCATTTACAATTCTTTATGTTAACTAAGTAGAAAACTTATTTCTTTATGTGATTGTGGACTAATGAGAGTTTGGTTTTCATTGACACCCATCTGTATGTTGGTCAGATTTGTGTTCTCTCACGATAAATCATGTTAAGGAGGCGGTAACGAGTTTGACGATGGGCTTGACAGCGGCAAATTCATCGTATTTATGTGTGAAAGGTTATCAATTTACCCATCTTTAATTTCGCGCAAAGAATGGATTTCATTTTAATTACATACATTATGACATCGTATTTACTTGTAGAAGTCAATGTTGACATTACGACATTACCCCCCCCCACACC
>LAPY01002085.1:24355-41290 GCA_000970635.1 Eragrostis tef | reverse complement strand
CCCGCCGTTCCTCATATACGGCTGATTCGGCCCATGTCACGGCCCAGTACTGCATCCACTTCTTCTTCCTTCTCACGGCTCAGTACTGCATCCACGTTCCTGATGCGAGACGTCGTGCCCGACGCGCCGATGGTCGATCTCCCGCTCCAACTCATCCCCGCCTCGGGCGTGCTACAGGTGAGCTTTGTTGAGCTCTCAGGTACCTCCAGAGCACGCTCAATAGCCCTCTCCTTCTCTCTGTCGAGCTCACCCGTGCATCCATGGCCTTCTTTCTTCCCCGTTGCACTTGCTTCTTCCCACAGCCAAAACCCAAATTAGTAACTCAAATGGAACCACAGGACCTAGAGTATCTGATTTCCCCAGTCTCCGGTCATTCTCCCCCATCTCCCCCATGCTGGATTGAGCTCCCAAAGGTCATCCCTGGCGAACGGGAACAAAAGGCACCAATTTCCTCTCTCTGGCAGGAATTGTTTCAAAGGAGAATATTTTTGTTCGAGCAGAGCGGAACAATTGTTCCAGCAGGCCATCATCGTTGTTTCAGCGTAGAACATTTGTTCCAGTAGCTTAGAACATTTGTTCCAACCTTTTGAATAATTGTTCCAGACAACAGAGAAAATTGTTCTAGTAACTTAAAAAGTTTGTTCCAATCTAAAATTGTATTGGGCCTCAATGCTACGTTGGCTCTATGGGCCGTTGGTGCATCCAGTGGCCCAGCTGCTTGGTTGCGGGTGGGGGGTGGGCGGAGACCAAATAATTTTTTGACGTGGTCGGAGGGGAAGCGCTCCCCGGTAAGAGTCTTTTGATACATTGGCCCCGGTTTCGATAGGCTTCCTCCAAATAGACTACGAAGAATGGGCTTTTCTAAAATAGTTTTGAATCCGTTGCCTTTTCCGCTTGGCAGACGCATGCATCTGGACATGTCTCTTTTTTTTTTGTTTTTGCTTGCTGGATGAAGTGCCGGAGGAGCATGCCTTCTTTTCATTTTCATCCCAAGCGTATTTGTTATGGATGACTGGATTCCATGCGTCGCTCGTCGAACAGAGGAGCTGGGGAAGAACAAGAAGGCTTGGTCTCGGTTCGGTCCTGCTGGAGAGACTCCATTCGATTCTATGCAAAACGCTCAGGGGCAATTTTGTCCCCTTATGTCCTTAATTTGGAGGAAAATGATTAAAAGAAATAAAAATACAGCCATGGCTATTATAGCGGATGCGGCAACGGATTCAAGGCTATTTTAGAGAAGCCCAATCTTCTGAGGCTATTTGGGCAAAGCCCGTCGAAATCGAGGCCAAAATAGCAAAAGACTCCCCCGGCAAGATCCCCCGATCAAGGGCTTGGTAGACGATATTGCCGCCTCTAGTTATTGCAGTTCAAATCCTTAAAAAGAAAGTTGTTGCAGTTCAAAACCGTAAGGATAATACTTCTCTCAAGGTTGTAAATGAACCGTGAGAACATGCATTCTCGTATGCCTCTCTTTTTAATGGTACTCTGTGCATTTTTTGCAGGAAACACCTACATGAGTGCGACAACGAGGTTTTTGGGCGGTTTCTGTCAACAATTACTCTAAAATTTTGAATCCATCATGCTCAACACAAGAATGGATTATTATATATATGTGTCCTATTTTCTCTCCAAGCATTATTTTATCATTTTCATGTTGTTTATGCACAAAATCTGTAGCATAACTATTTGCACCTTTTCTTTTGCAGAAGTAATATTCTTTGTACTTGGTGCCAACTATTATTTTCAGGTTTTCTCCTACGAAGGTTGAAGGTTTTTAGATCAAAGAAACTTTTATTATAAAGTAAAATAGTTCCCGTCTTTTGCACCTTATTGGTACTCCTAGCCATTACACAGCAAACACTAAAGCATGAGAACACCTTAAAAAGAAATATATGATCTTGCACCTCAAAAAGATCCTATGATGCTATAACTCGTATTGTTACGGCTCTGTTTTCATTCTTGAAAGAAGTTTCGATAGTAGTTAATCTTCTGTGTAGAAAACAAGTTTCTCAACTCAAACTATATTCAAAGGCCAACATTTGTACTCTGAGACCGATAGGCAAGGTCGCTTGGAGATTCAGCACCTTCCCGCGCACCAGATTGAGACATAAGTTCCATGACACCATGCCACTAAAAGCTAGAAGCTCTAGTCCTAACGCACACGCATGATTATCTTTGCAAGTTTAGACCTTGTTTGGATCCTCTAGTTAGTTAAAATGAGCCATCTAATGTATAGAAGGTATATGTTTGGATTCCTAAATAATGTCGCCGGTTTTGTAACTTTTCTTGCCTATTTATGTGTTTTCATTTTAAAAGGTTGGGGTGGACTAGCTAAAAGTTTAGCCACTTTTAATCGTCATATTTAAAATAAAATTAGTCAGTTCAAAGTTTAGAAAGAGGATTGAAACATAGCTTTAGTAGCAATGTTGTACAGCCTTCAAAGCAGGAAGCAGGAGGTGGACCGGGGCAATTAGGCAGCAGCTTTGACGCATGGAAAGTTTGACGGAGCTTTTGGCATCTAATAACCATCCCGAGTCGCGTGGCCGAACGCTCCGTATGCGAGGAAAACCTGAGATATCCCCTTTTTTCTCGAAGATAAAGAGAGATCACATTACGTATATCCCGGCTTAATTTGTACTACCTTCATTTTCGAAATGTTGACGTTTCGGACAACATGCTTATGCTAAAATTGAACTAACAGGCGTTGTCGGAACGACTTCAATAAAAAGATGGAGGGAGTAGCTGCTCGTCCGATCAGCAGACGAAAGGCGCGACGGTCCACACCTGTGTGCTGCCGGCCACCGGGCCGGCACTTGTTGACTGGTTGGCTAAATTATTGCACTGCATCGCACTATCCCGTTCCACTTTCACCACTTGCATTGCCATTATGGTTGATGATTGTTCCCCGTGACTGTAGCGTTTGCTTCAGTTTGAACGCACACTTTTACCATATCCCTCGGTCCCAGACGCACTATTGAAATCATTTTTTCAATAACAGTTTTCTTATTAAGTTTCCCTAGGAGTAAATTTGATTTTGTTGGGAGTAAGAACCATATGAAAATTATTAAGAATAAATCATGGGTAATTGAGTCTTCTTCCTAAAGCATAAAGTGTCCTCTAAATTACCCACATTGCTATTGAGAAGTTATTTTACCAACTCCTTTTTTTAAAAAAAATGACTTCAAGTAAACCAAAATGCTATTTTTCCAGATAAGTCAGAGCAACCCATTTAACATAAGCTAGATCCTGATAAACGGTGACTAACTTAGATTTAACTACATTGGCACACTCGAGGACTGCCTCATCAGTGCCATCATGGCATGCTTCCGAAATTACCACTGAGAAATCGTAGCGAAGTAACTGGACTCTTTGCCATCATTTGTAAGTTTGGATCCAATACACATGAAGTCTTCTTGTACTGCCGCCTAACTACAAGTTCCTTCCTTCTCACCGTCCTCTTCATCCTCAAATACCCCTCCTCCTGAGTGGCATACAAGTCCGCCTCACGAAAGAATGAGAGGCAGGCGGCGCCCCCCTCGCCTCCGGCGGCCTTGCTGTCGGCAGAGGAGGGAGGCCCGGCATCCGCCGTCCGTTTTATTTGCTCTTAAGTTTAGATAGAGTTAGGTCTTCTCGTGGTGGTTGCTTTTGGTGGCGGTCACGGTGGTTGTTAGGGTTTGGATTCCTCTAGTGATTCGGTCCAAGAAGGTGGCAGCGGTTGTGGGGCGTCATCAACTTCGTCGGCATGGAACACTAGAGGACGAGGCGTCTTTGCGGTTGTGGCGAGTCGAAGGCACCATCATCGAAGAATAAGTTACTCCGGTCCCTCCTTTGTCTTGTCATGGTTCTTCTTGGCTATGGTTGTGGGCTAGTGAGAGTTTGGTTTCTGATGATATCCATCTGGATGTCGCTCGGATTTGTGTAACGGCGGCAAGTTCATCGTATTTGCATGTGGAATATCGGTCTACCCCTCTTTTGCGAAAGGGTTGGGTTTCAGTTTTTCCTGTTAGAGATGAGGATGGCGGTGGTGAATGGTGAGATGGCCATGTTCTTTCAGATCGGAGTTGTCTTTCGTGACATATCTGTTTAGGATGGTTAGCTTCGACAGTGGAATTTTCGACTCTTTCAAAGTTTCTTGTCTCCCATCAATGGAGTTGGCGTTGATTGGGATGCTTTTGTAACCTGGGGTTGTAATTTGCTTCAATATTAATGAAATTTCTCTTTTCGCAAAAAAAATCCCCCTCCTGCTCTGTACCTTCCCTCAAGTTTTTCTATTGTGTTTTTAACGTTTTCCAAGTAATTTGAGCTAATGGAAAACATGTTGTTTTATAGTAGTGGTGCATAAATTTAAAAATTTAAACTTTAAAAATCTAGACTAGCATTTTATCTAACAATATATAATTTACTATATAGACTACTAGCTAGATTTGCACTATAACATACATTCATAAAATTGATTATTATAGTAACAACATATAAATGGAGATATTTAGATCAAAGTGCAACTTTAAATATTGTCCTGATAATCGATCTGCCTTATAAAATTAGGATGGAAAGAGTGAAACCTTGTGAGTACAAACTCAAATACAAATACTGTAATGATAAAACCACTTGTTTAGCAATGCCAATGCTTTGCTTTAGAAAGGCCCAGTTATCAATAACCTTATGACAGGAAGGAAAGGGAGAGCTCCAGGTGCAATAAAATTTACAGATTTTTTTTTATCAATCTAGCTAGTAAATCATTCATTTTGTAAAAAAAGGATGGCCAGTAAAACTTTGGATATGCCGGGATCCGGAAGTAAGTGGATAAATATTGCGCCAATAATCACACGTGGGTCCTACCGGCCGATGCCAAGATGACGACACGAGTCTTGGACTCAGGTCGACCGAAAACGCCGGCTCGCCGGGGGCGTTTTCCGAAGTAATTGTAGAAAGGTCACCTGCAACTGGATTATCAGCACGCGAACTTTTCCAGGAAATAAAGTCGAATGAGAACCTGCACTTGAGCGTTTCCACTCGCTTTCTCGGCACTTAACAGTCACCCCACTGACGCTGTCCACCAAGTGAGAAACGCACTAGCCTTGAATGCTCTAGCTTCCCTGCTCCTTCCTTGATCCATTGATCTTTCGGGCTCTATGTTGGAGCCATGGTTGTCTCGTCGGTGCTGAAATCCCCGCAAACGGAAGAGTGAACAAGAGTGAGGGATCCGCAAGATTCGCCGTTTTTTCAGAGGTGAGGTTTCCAGTTTCGTGTTTCTTGTTCTTCTTTTTTTGTTGTGTATCTTTGTTAGCACGAGACATGATGGATCGTTTTGCTACTTAATTTTCCTTTTTTTTTGTTGGTAACTGTCGCAAGTGCAGGATATGTTTTTTTTTTAAGTATTCTCCGGGAAATAGAAACAGAGTTTCATGTTGTTGTGGTTGAGTAATGTTGTACCTCGTTTGTTTAAATATTTCTTCAAACAACTATGTTTACATATTTCCCTTTATATTTTTAGTTAGTTGGCCCTTCGTCATACATGCCAAAGAAATGGAGCACTCGAATAGACATTTGAACGATTCATGGCTTGGGTTCAGAATACCAAAAAGAGAAAAAAGAAGTTCATAAAAGAACTATAGTGGTTCGATGGACTTTCACTACAGTGGGGACCAATATAGGAATAGCATGTATTATTTTACAATGAGAAATAGATATGTTATGGTAGTTAGGCAATACAAATGCTAATAATGTATCACTGTCGTAATTATAACTAGGTCTATTGTTGATCTTACAAGGCTGTTATATGGTTTACTTAGAGCACTTTGAAACTTGAAGTGCATAAAAGCAAGTATTCCTTTACTTTAGACCAAGAAGTATTGTAAAAATCATAAAGATTAAATTTCAAAACAATTAATTTTGGTTGTATGATTAAAAAGTGTTGCTTCGTGCTGCATCATCATCAATTCTTATCTTCTTACGTAATTACTACGTAATGATGAAAAAATTGAGCCAGAGTTTAGTTCATTGTAGACATTTTTTTAGGACTTAACCCATTTAGCCTATTTTAATATCCTGCCTTGACTTTACATACGATAAATTATTGATGCTTGTTTTTCCAAGGCTACAAAGCAAACATCCATGTACAATGTTTCATCTCCTTTTTTTTCTTATTTTCCCATTGATGATACTTTTTATTCCATCTTTTTGACAGTGTCCTGTGGTTTGCTATTCCTTTCGTAGATGGGAAATGATAATGAAGAAGCAATTTGTACATCTCGGCATATGTCTCATCCAAAGGTACAGAATATGGGATTTTGTGCACATCCATTTCATTGTAATATTATTGGTGAATGGTTTTTATTTTCATGTTTAACGTTATCCCTCTGCTACTCTATCCACTTCAGAATAAAAATTTGAAGTCCTCTGTCATTGTCATATTACAATGATGATATCATTTGTTCGATGTACTAATTGTTTTTATTAATTTCAATGCATAGTTTCTGTGTACATCGTGCTTGCCCTTCGATTGCAAAAACAGAGATGTACGTTTTTTGTAACTAACATCTGCTTATGAAGATGGATTCTGACATATTATCATATCTAGCACTCTGCTAACGATGTGGCTGTTTTTTGATTTTTTTTAGGTTCATAGCTCAATGTGCAGTGACTTGTCTATGATGTTGGATAAGGTTTCCTATATGCTAACGATGTGGCTGTTTTTTGATTTTTTTTAGGTTCATAGCTCAATGTGCAGTGACTTGTCTATGATGTTGGATAAGGTTTCTTATGTTCTCCCATTAATAGAAGCTGCTCAACCAGGATGCAAAGCGGGCATAGAGGAATTATGCAACCTATATAACATAGTTGACAAAGGGAAACTCATTATCCAGAACTGCATGGAATGTAGCAGTCTATACTTGGTATGCTATTCTGCTTCTTCTGATAAAAGGGAACATCTTTGCTAAATCCTGTATTTCCATTGTTCTCATTTCCCTTGACCTACTTCCTCATTTCAGGCTATTACATGTGAAGCAACTTTGATGCGATGCGAAAAGATAAAAGATGCATTGAGGCGGAGCTTGTTCCTAATCCAGAACATGGTTGAACCATTGTTAGCTAATCAGGTTAGTTTGACAAATAAGAATATATACTGAGCTGAAAAAACGCCGTTCGCTGGACTATTTAGTTCTGGAACAACAGATACTTCACAATCCTGTGTTAAAAGGTTATAGTATCAGATAGAATGGCATCAGTAGCAGAAAGCAACCCTGTGTTAAAAGGTTATTACTATGACTGTTGACAGTATTCATATTCAGCTGCAAGTTTACATATGACTATCCATAACAGGTGGCGGATGTCCATAATGATCTTGGAGGTGTGAAATTCATTGTTGATCGAGCGGAAGAGGAGGCTGGAAAAGGTCTGCTGGAGATGCTGCGACGGTCGGAAGCAACCAAAGAACTTGAACTACAGACTTTCTTGTTGGCAGCTTCGAAGTTGAAGCTAACGTCACCTAAAGCCATCTTAACTGAGAGACGTTCGATCAAGATATTACTTGATAAGATCAGTGGTACTGATCCGAAAAAGGAAGCAATCCTCAAGTATTTCCTATATCTTGTTAGGAAATACGGGAAGGACATCAAGCAAGATAATGGTGCAAAGCTGAGTCGAACAGTGAATGCTTCAAATGAAAGTCTGAATGCAGGGTTAGATGTTAGTGGCATCAGTATTCATCAGAGAACCTTGACACCTACTGACCCAGGCAATGGGAGATGCGAAGATGTTAACGGAACGATTACTCCAAGGAGAACCTTGTCACATACAGACTCCGGCAACGTGAGAAACAAAAGCCAAAATAATTTCAAAGAACTTGAACTACAGACTTTCCTGTTGGCAGCTTCGAAGTTGAAGCTAACGTCACCTAAAGCCATCTTAACTGAGAGACGTGCTATCAAGATATTACTTGATAAGATCAGTGGTACTGATCCGAAAAAGGAAGCAATCCTCAAGTATTTCCTATATCTTGTTAGGAAATACGGGAAGGACATCAAGCAAGATAATGGTGCAAAGCTGAGTCGAACAGTGAATGCTTCAAATGAAAGTCTGAATGCAGGGTTAGATGTTAGTGGCATCAGTATTCATCAGAGAACCTTGACACCTACTGACCCAGGCAATGGGAGATGCGAAGATGTTAACGGAACGATTACTCCAAGGAGAACCTTGTCACATACAGACTCCGGCAACGTGAGAAACAAAAGCCAAAATAATTTGTTGGGAGCAGCCATACCACCTCTGGAGTTGTGTTGCCCAATGTCTATGACACTGATGCGTGATCCTGTGATAATCGCAACTGGACAAACGTATGAAAGAGAAAACATCGAGAGATGGTTCAATGAGGGTAATGATACCTGTCCTATCACACAGCTGAAGTTACAAAGCTTCACAATAACTCCAAATACTTGCATGAAGGCAGTTATTTGTAACTGGCTCAAGGATCATGGGCTTGAATGCAATTATCTGCCAGAGAAATATCAGAGCTGCTCTGTATCGAGTTTGAATAATGTCTCAGCACCACTGATCACCAGAAAGAACAGAGATTACATGGTTGATTATAGCAGTTCATCTTTTGGATTATCAGGTGTTTGTTGTGCTTCATCCCCAATGAGGGAAGCAGAGCAGTCAAAGGCTAGTTTTGATCGGTTTTATTCCAATGCCAATTACCAGTTGTTTATTTCCTTCCGTAACTTCGACAAGGCAATGTTCTTAGACTTCTTTCATGATCTGTCTGAACTTCCCATGGAACTGCAAAGAAAGGCTATCAAAGATTTGAAGAATGTTCTGAATTGTGAAAATCAGATATGGCATTCTATGGTCTCCAACGGTTTTTTGGGAGCATTCCATGAATTCCTGAAGAATGATAGTGGCAGATACACAGTTCAAGGTCTGAAAGCTGGGGTTCAGTTTCTTCTTGCTTTTCTTTCCAGCGGCAGGTATGAATAGTGATGATATCCACATTCTCCATTCTCATTCCTTAGCGGAGATTCAAAGCTTCATTGATCTTGATACGATGAGAAGCCATAGAATTTAATGACCTAAAGTAACCTTAATTTGTACATGGATTACCTTCTCTACACTTAATTCTACTATTCTACTCTGTTAGTTCCTCTTATGAAATGGGAGCTAAATGATTAGACCATGGTCCCTGATGCATTTTTTCTTTTTATTTAGGACTGATATTCCTTTAATTAATGAAGATATGGTGCGTTTGATTGCATCATTTTTGGATTCTGAGTTGAAAACAGAAGCTTTGCTAATTCTACATGAACTGTTCCATCAAACAAGTTGTCGGAACTACACTGCCATGGCCTCGGCTGTTGTTCCTACTGTGCTCGGGACTGTAGAGACTGGAGATACCAAATGCCTGGACCTGGAGATTGCTCTGAAGATTATCTGCAAGATTTCATTTGATAACAATATAAAATCTCACCTTGTTTCGGCAGGCGTGATATCAAAGTTGTCTCCACTTCTTGCTGATGGGATATTCACAGAGTGTAGCCTGAATATTTTACGAAACTTGAGCGAAGTGAAAGATGCTTCAGAACCTATTATCAGGACAGACCAATGTCTCAGTCTCATTTCCGATCATCTAGACACTGGAAGCTACAACGAAAGGGAGCATGCTGCGGTTATCCTTCTTGCTGTATGTTCCAACAGCATTCGGGTTTGTTCACTACTTATGAAGGAAGGCGTGATTCCTGCCCTTGTTGACTTGTCGGTGAATGGAACTAAGGTTGCAAAAGATTGCGCAAGCAAGCTGCTTCAGCTTTTAAGGGACTTCAGACGATACGACCAGCTCAGAAGTTCATGTTCACAGGATGTGGCTACCAATGTTACAGATAACCCATCTGATGGTTCAATCTGTAAACATCCGGTTTCAAAATCAGCTCGGTATATTTCAAGAAAGCTCAACATGTTTACAAAGCCGCGATCGTTGACCTTTGTCTGAAAAATGCATATGGCTGCGTTATATTGAATCAACACTCAACCCTGGTATATGAAATGTTTTAGGGATCTTTTAACCCTCCGTGTATTTCAAAAGAGTTTGTATTAGCAAATTTTATATGTCTTTTCTGTTCTAGGCATTAGAAGCAGCGGTTATACTTTAATACAGTTATATCAGAGCTAATTCCATACGGCTGAAACCTTAAATGTCGATGGATGTGTGTTTCTGATTTTCACCAGATAAATACAAGGAAGCCTGTTCAATCTTTTGCCATGGTGTTGTATTTCTGTCACTCTCAGTTCAGGAAATATAGTTGCATCAATTGCACGGATAAAAGCTACATAAAAACAATAAGATGACATGAAAATGATTGGCCATAATAAGTGACAGTGCAACTAAAAACGTTGTCTACATAGTTCAGTTCTCAGCAAGCCAGAAATGCAGTGTTGTCGACAGATAACAAGATCTTCAATAAGAGAAAAGAGATGGCCAGGTAGGAAAACATCGTTAAGTAAACTTGACTTTAGTTTGGCGGTGGTGGTATATTTTTACTTCTAATTCGTCCACAAAACAATTAAACAGATAGAATAGGTAAACAGAACCTTTGAAATTATTGTTACTTGTCCTGAACGTAATAAAAGCTACTATCAGATAGATAGTTGTTTGACAATATTATTTGAATATGTACATAATACAGATCAACTAACAAATATTCCTGACTTACATGGTATATAAAATATATGATTTCTAGTTTTCTACCACAATTATTCACATGCTAGCTTGCTTTCAAAGTTGTCAGTCAAATTGCATGCCTGGAACACTGAAAGTGGGGCATATAATCCGTTGTAAATATATCCTTGCCTATTTGATAAGCTGGAGACCCACTTTTCCTTGCTCGACATATAAGGGATGCCCAGAGAAGGATCAACAAATGCAACAAGGTGGAGGTTCTTAACTGATGCTGAACTTGAGACACTAGCATTGAATTTGTTTCATGCCTTCGGGAAGATTTATTTGTCAAATCCAAAAGGTGCCTTCTTCCCATCAGATTAATATATACCCAGAGTGATTCAGAGAGGACATATGAACAATCTTTCTTCCAGCACAAAAGAAAATTCTAGGGTCAGATTCATATATACCCAGCAACAGGGGAACTGGAAAAAAAATCAAAGAAATTGCTAAAAATCAGTCAATATTTAAATTCGAAATTTTAAATTCGTAAAATGGTATACCAGACAGTTTTTTTCGTTTATCCAACATAGCTTTTTCTTTTTTTTTCTTTTTTCCTTGCCAGAAATGTTCCGGCAAATTTTTTGACCCATCAAACGAATGAACTTTTGTGTTTTTGTTCCACCGTTCTCCTCCAAATAATGTCTTATTTTTTTACATGTTTTTATTTTCAAATCTGTAAACATCCGGTTTCAAAATCAGCTCGGTATATTTCAAGAAAGCTCAACATGTTTACAAAGCCGCGATCGTTGACCTTTGTCTGAAAAATGCATATGGCTGCGTTATATTGAATCAACACTCAACCCTGGTATATGAAATGTTTTAGGGATCTTTTAACCCTCCGTGTATTTCAAAAGAGTTTGTATTAGCAAATTTTATATGTCTTTTCTGTTCTAGGCATTAGAAGCAGCGGTTATACTTTAATACAGTTATATCAGAGCTAATTCCATACGGCTGAAACCTTAAATGTCGATGGATGTGTGTTTCTGATTTTCACCAGATAAATACAAGGAAGCCTGTTCAATCTTTTGCCATGGTGTTGTATTTCTGTCACTCTCAGTTCAGGAAATATAGTTGCATCAATTGCACGGATAAAAGCTACATAAAAACAATAAGATGACATGAAAATGATTGGCCATAATAAGTGACAGTGCAACTAAAAACGTTGTCTACATAGTTCAGTTCTCAGCAAGCCAGAAATGCAGTGTTGTCGACAGATAACAAGATCTTCAATAAGAGAAAAGAGATGGCCAGGTAGGAAAACATCGTTAAGTAAACTTGACTTTAGTTTGGCGGTGGTGGTATATTTTTACTTCTAATTCGTCCACAAAACAATTAAACAGATAGAATAGGTAAACAGAACCTTTGAAATTATTGTTACTTGTCCTGAACGTAATAAAAGCTACTATCAGATAGATAGTTGTTTGACAATATTATTTGAATATGTACATAATACAGATCAACTAACAAATATTCCTGACTTACATGGTATATAAAATATATGATTTCTAGTTTTCTACCACAATTATTCACATGCTAGCTTGCTTTCAAAGTTGTCAGTCAAATTGCATGCCTGGAACACTGAAAGTGGGGCATATAATCCGTTGTAAATATATCCTTGCCTATTTGATAAGCTGGAGACCCACTTTTCCTTGCTCGACATATAAGGGATGCCCAGAGAAGGATCAACAAATGCAACAAGGTGGAGGTTCTTAACTGATGCTGAACTTGAGACACTAGCATTGAATTTGTTTCATGCCTTCGGGAAGATTTATTTGTCAAATCCAAAAGGTGCCTTCTTCCCATCAGATTAATATATACCCAGAGTGATTCAGAGAGGACATATGAACAATCTTTCTTCCAGCACAAAAGAAAATTCTAGGGTCAGATTCATATATACCCAGCAACAGGGGAACTGGAAAAAAAATCAAAGAAATTGCTAAAAATCAGTCAATATTTAAATTCGAAATTTTAAATTCGTAAAATGGTATACCAGACAGTTTTTTTCGTTTATCCAACATAGCTTTTTCTTTTTTTTTCTTTTTTCCTTGCCAGAAATGTTCCGGCAAATTTTTTGACCCATCAAACGAATGAACTTTTGTGTTTTTGTTCCACCGTTCTCCTCCAAATAATGTCTTATTTTTTTACATGTTTTTATTTTCATATTTTTCCAATTTTCAATTTTTTTTGTTAAAAATATCGAGTGGCAAAACCGCTGAATCAATAAACCAGACCGGGGCGGCGCCCCCGCATAATCTTGCAGACCCCCGGCCTCACCAAACATCTCTCGCCTCAGTAATCAGAATTAGAGTATCCTCTCGGGCGGGGGCGGCGCACTGTCGTAATCTTGCACGGCAACCTCAGACATGGCGTCCGAGGCAGGGGAGAAGGAGCAGAGCCAGGTGCTGGTGATTGGAGGGACGGGCCACATCGGCCGGTACATCGTCGCCGCCAGCGCCCGCGAGGGCCACCCCACCACTGTCCTCGTCCGCGACCCCGCACCCGTTGACCCCGCCAAGGCCGCCGTGCTTCAGGGGTTCCGCGACGCTGGCGTCACCCTCGTTCAGGTCCGCTGACCTTCTTCTCCATTTCTTTTCCCCCCTCATCAGTCGATGCTAGTGTCTCCTAGTTCAACAGGTACCTTCACTCTGTTCGCTGCAGGTTATATTAGAAAATCAAGTTTTGTTATGTATTTGTTCTGGGTTAGAAATTGAAGATATTAACTGTTGTGGTCACTACTTAGCTTAGCTCAGATTCAGAGTATAGGTCAATATGTATGAACTGTCTGTGCTAGTTTGAAACTTCGAGTGGTTCAGATGTGATAACTTATTGTAGTTGTATAGCCAGTTGCTCTGCTAGCAATCAGATGCTTGCGTACAGATATTTCGATCTTGATTAAGACATGTGCTGATTTTGTGATTTGTAGACTGTCAGGGATGCAGGATGCAGCGATCTTTGCTAACATCAAATAATTGCATATAACATTGACAGTTGCAGTGGACACCCCTGATTGTTTCAAACCTGTGTTGATTACACTGTAGTTTCGTGATTGATTTATTCAGTGGTGATTTTAACTGTCCAATTTATGCTGGATCGTTAGGGTGATCTGTACAACCATGAGAGCTTGGTGGCTGCCATCAAATCGGTGGACGTTGTGATCTCAGCTGTGGGTTACGCCCAACTTCCTGACCAAACCCGCATTATCGCTGCGATTAAAGAAGCTGGGAACATAAAGGTGACACTTTGTACCTCAGTGGAAATTTCTACTTGTGCAGACAATACACTGCATAGCCTATGCTTAACATTCAATCAGCGTTGTTCTTAATTGTTGAATGCATGGAAGGTTATGTTCTAGTGATCCACCTTTGCTCTATCACAGTAGCATTTTTTTGTGTCAAAATTCATTTGATTCTTTATTTTGTACAAAACTGATTCATGGTTATGTTTGTTTCGTTTTGGAGAGATTGCAATTTTCATGTTGGTACTAAGCTAATCTTGAGATCTGTATGTTCACTTATAAGGACATGTATTGTCCTCATCTTCTGATACCATACATCATGCAGGAGAAGAAAAGCTCTAAAATATAGGTCAGGTATTAGTGATTTTGGTTTTCATGAAACTTTGCTTAGCATACTTTTCCATGCAAGTAATTTTCTTTTTGTCAACATCTTTTTTTCTCGAACAGCCACCTTATATAATTTATTTGCCTACCTTGAATGAATTCTTGGAGCTGGCTTTCCTGTTTCCCTTGAGCAACTTCAGTCATCAGTTATTCCCAGTGATCAGTTGATGATCTTCATTGCAGAGATTTTTTCCGTCTGAGTTTGGTAATGATGTGGATCGTGTACATGCAGTTGAGCCTGCAAAATCAACATTTGCTAACAAAGCTCGTGTGAGACGTGCCATCGAAGCTGAGGGGATCCCCTACACATATGTATCCTCTAACTTCTTTGCTGGTCGCTTTTTGCGAAACCTTGCACAGTTCGGGGTTAGTGGCCTTCCTTCAGATAAAGTTGTCATCTTAGGCGATGGAAATGTTAAAGGTAAATCTAATTTACACTACCGTGGCTGTACGTTTTTTTTTTTGTCTTACAGTCAAATGAATATCTGTTGCTAGGGTTTTGGTGACAATCCAACTTATATAGTGTATGTACGTGTCAACAATAGCAATCTTCGTGACGGAGGAGGATATTGGCACCTACACTATTAAAGCTGTAGATGATCCGAGAACCTTGAATAAGATCCTTTATATTAGGCCACCAGGCAACATTTTGTCCCACAATGAGCTTGTTTCACTGTGGGAAAACAAAGTCGGGAAGACATTTCAGAGGCTGTATATCCCGGAAGACGAGGTCCTGAAGAAGACTGAAGGTAAAAAGCTAAAGCGTGTTCAGAATTCTCACCTCTTTCCATCCTTGCAAAGTTCTCATTTGTCATGCTCTGACTTTACTCGCCCTGCTACGTTTCAGAGGCTCCAATGCCACTAAATATAGCACTGTCAATCAGCCATTCTGTCTGGGTGAAAGGGGATCACACCAACTTTGAAATCGATCCGTCATTTGGAGTTGAAGCAACTGAGCTCTACCCTGATGTGGAGTATGTCACAGTGGACAAATACCTAAACAAGTTTCTTTGACCTCCTAAATCCTAGTACTTGATAGGGTTTAGAACTGAATATGAATTTCATATGTTTGAAAATTGAGACCTTTTAAGTGAATAAAAACATCTGTTCCTCTGTGTGCATCCTGTATACATCCTTTTATTAGCTTTGAAGTTCGTTACGGTAGTGCAACAAACTACGGTACTAATTAAAACATACATGCAGGGGTGGATGTACATTATCACATTCTATAGCACTATTATCAGCTCCTCCGTCCATTTTATTTGTCAGTTTAGCTCTAAGCACGAAGATTAAAAAGATATAGAGTAGCTCTAAGCATGGAGATTAAAAAGATATAAAGTAGCTCTAAGCATGGAGATTAAAAAGATATGAAGAATGTACAGAGCATAGGAAACAAAGGTGGGAGAGATAAGAATATATTGAGAAGCAAGAATAACAAGTATTTTTAGGAAAACTAGAAAAGCTAGAATAAATGATAATATAAGACAAAAGGAACTTGATACTAGCTGAGTAAGGCCCTATTTGAATCCTCTAGCTGGTCAAAATTAGCCAACTAAACATTTAGCCCGCTAAAGTTCAGGATGTGTCTGTTTGGATTTTTACTAATAGTCCCTGACTTTTGCCTTTCCTTCCTTTTCTCAATCTTTAGTCACTTTTAAGAAGGTTAGGATGACTAGGAGAAAGTTATGAGCTAGCTAAAAGTTTTGTCACTTTTAGTCGCCACGTTCGGATCCAAATTGACTAAAATTAGCTAGTTAAAAGTTTAGAAGGTGGATCTAAACCAGGCCTACATAGGTCATGCCGCAATACCGACATCGAATTTGATTTCGCCATTACCACTGTCGGTTTTGCTAGAAAAAAAATATAAAACTGAAAACTATTTTCTCTTCTTCCGATTTCCCAACCAGCTTTCATCCCTATCTAGCTTTGAGCCGGTCCCTGCTTCCTGCAACTTGCAAATTTGTCTCCATAGACATTAGACGAACCTTTTCTACCACCTTTTCTACCACCCTGCATATCATCTTTCTTCCTCCTGACAAGTCTCAGTAGTCAGTACCATGGTCAGCGGTGACCGGCTCTTCTTTGCACCGCTAACGACGGCACAAGAGTGAAGAATTCTTGTTCAGGGAGTGTAATCCTGCTGTTCGTTAATCAACGAAGCTCCTTAATCCTGCAACATCACAAGGATCCTGTTTCTCTTAGAAATCAGTCCAACAAAAACAAATCAAATGATCAATTTTACAAATCGGAGCACCCGCAATTTCGAATCTCCCGGCAAAATGAGTATCAGTCAGTGGTGATCTTTAAGAATCAACGTGTTCGTCGATGCATTTGTTTTTTGACGCTAAAATTCTTATCTTTCTGGCGATCGTAGTTTCTTTATTCTTTGGGAGAACCACCGTGGCGATTTATTTCCACATCACAAAAATAAAGGAAAAAGATATGGTTGCAATAAAAAATGATTTTGCGATCGCAGCTGATCACGAATTCGCGAGGCTTCCTCGTGCCGCGCCGCGACGCGCGGCAGGGGCAGATCGACGCCACCGAGATACGGGGCCCCGTTCGTGGTCGGCCGTCAGCGTCACCACCTACCTCCTGCAGCTGC
>LAPY01002084.1:75905-88102 GCA_000970635.1 Eragrostis tef | reverse complement strand
GTTGCCTTTGTTTGCTGTGTGCCCCACGGTTTGTAGAGGTAGGTGGACAGGAAGTGACAGCCCTGTCCGCCTAAAGGAACCCTCCACGTTCGGGTACATAGTAGAGCTACAGGTCGGAGTGGCTTGGCAGACTAGGCCTAAGTCGGTGCCCGAAGTAAGTAAGTACGACTTGGGTCTATCTATCTGTAGGGATAAACTAGACCAATAGGGATCCTCTCGATCCTAGTCTACTACTTATCTTGTTGTCCTTGGGCATAATCTATCTTGCAGTAGAATACCTCCGTTCCTTGGAGAAAACAAATACGATACCTTGGAATACTCCCGGATGAAGTGCTACAACGGTATTCTGTGCGCTTGCGGAAACTCTGTGATCGTAAGAAATACCAACACCAATTTAGTGTGCTTGTTCTGAATTCTGAACTGATCGTTGAATTTAGTTGTTTGAGACACATATAATTGAAGATGTGTTGTTGGACAATGTAAAATGTGCTTCATACACATAATACAGATGTTTTAATATCCAAATGTCTAAAACATTGTTTCTAGACTAATCCTGCCAAGTCTACATTGGCATAGAATTGAGCCCATAATTAATCACTAGATAATCACAGAAGTAGGTTTATTATTCCGACCAAATAAACTTTACCTTATAAATCTGCTCAATTCTATATTCTGGTTGTGTTGGAAATCTCCGCTGCGAAATAAAGGGTCTTCCCGTACAAACAACAAATTTGTTGTATTTTTATGACTGGCTTAGTTCACTCCTCTCAATGTAATATTGCTTTCCGCCAACAATCCATTAAAAATATCACATTCCATGTCAAGGTTGTGGATGACAACCTTCAATTTAGGCCTCACAAATACCAACAAATTTTTGCTCTGTTCTAGTTTTCGCCAATCCTTAATGTCAGGAATGCCGCGTGTTTTACAGATCAGGGACAGGGGGGCCAGCAGGCGACAGAAATTATGTCACCCTTATCATCGCCACCCAAGTAAGCATATCATTTAATCAGTGTCGTTTTATTAGATTTCTTAGAACACTATGTACTAGTTTGGCCCACCAGCACATTATGGGTTGTGTTTGTGACACACCCCATGTGCTCCACATCGAACTTAATTTCCATTCTATCTGATAGTCTGAAGAGAGGTCAGTAAGGGTCCTTGAATTTATTATAAACACCAGAACATCCACAATTTCAAATCAGAATATGTGAAGTTCACATACTTAGAATTATTCTTACCAATTTGTTACGTTAGTCAAACTTCTGACCTAGACATCGGTTTATCCATTCAATTGTCCAGCTGCCCTGTATATACTCACGAGTTTTTTTTTGATAATTAAAGGCTTCATTCATCTTAACGACATGTTATCGTTACAGGAGTGAAGTCACCCCAGGATACAAGCTGTAATGCCTCTAGTACAGGGCATTGATCATGATGAGCTAAGTGACTACAGGTGAAGCTGCAGTTGCCTGATGACGGGTGTCGAAGGGCTTTCTGAGCTAAGTTGTGTGCCGCTGAATTGTTAGCTCTTGGAATCTTGTTGACCGTGAAGTTTATGGCAATGTTGTTTTGCTGGAAGTCGTAGAGGAGCGGTCGTAATCGCCAGTGAGCCGGATTGGCTCTGAAGTCTCTTTCTTGCAGGGTTGTGACCAGTAGTTGGTTGTCGGAGGAGTAGTGCACTTCCAGGAAGGAGAGTGCCTTGACTGTTTTGGACGCCAATAGAACTGCCATTGCTTCAGCATGCAATGGACTGGTTGCTGTTGTGGTGAGTGCCTGTATCTCCACCGCCGGCCTGATCGGACCTGCATTGTTGCAAATGAGGACGCCAAGACCTGTGGTGGTTTGGTGGCCAGCCGTTGGGTGCCGGTAAGCCGCGTCAGTGTAGCATGTCGGCGCCTGGGTGTGTGCTGTCATCACCGGTTGGTTCCGGTGTTGTGCTGTTGCCGTCGCTTGGTGGAGATCGTCCGTACCTTGCATGACCTGTGCGTCATTGAGGACTGCCGCCGTGGCCATGTGTACCTGCAAAACAGTCCACTTCCTTCGGTCAAACCTGTGATCGTTCCTTGCTGTCCATAGATGCCACAGGGTGAGGATAGCTTGATGTAGTATATCATCATTTGCTCCTGTCAAGAGTGCTGTCAGCTGTAACTGAACTCCTTGGCTTCCCTGCGGCAGAGCGTGTGCTCTGATGGGCATGAGTCCGGTATACCATACTGCACGAGCAAAAGAGCAGTGAAAGAATATGTGTGCCTCAGTTTCTAGTGCGCCACATTTTTTGCATTGTTGACTGATGTGGGTTGATAGATTTCCCGCTCTTTCTCCTGTGGCTAGTGCCTGTCTTAGTAGTCTCCACCCAAAGGTCTTGAATTTAGGCTGCATTTTCTTATGCCTCCATATCCTGTCAAGTAAAGCTAATACCTGCGTTGGTAGTGCCCTACTTCCTTGCTGAGGAATCGGCTGTTGTCTGCTGAGCGCCAGGTGCTTGTATGCTTCCTTGGATGTGCAAACTCCTTTGGCCGCCGGTTTCCACACGAGAAGGTCCTGTTCGTCTGATCCTGTAATGGGCACCTGCATAATGATACTAAGAGCAGCTGTGCCAAAGCAGTCTGCTATTTTTTGGGTGTCCCAAATTTTTGTTCCCGGTAGCCAAAGATCAGCAATGGTGTTGGGGAGAGTAGGCTGGGGGTTGGGGTATATGAGAAGATCATGCATCCTGTTCCAAATTTCACACCAAGGTGTGTTCCAAATATTAGTATTACCTCTACTAATCTGGTAGGTACATTGCTCTTGAAACCTGTGCTTGATAGAGTGAATAGAAGACCAAAAGACAGATTTAGGAAGGTGTTTGGGTGCTGTCCAGAAGGAGTTGTTGGGATAGTATTTTGCTTTTATGACCTTGGCAAGAAGGGACTGGTCGTCGCTGACAATACTCCAAGCTGAGTTGATAACCAAGCTTTGGTTCACTAAAGTTAGGTTCCTGATTCCAAGGCCTCCTCTTTTCTTCGGTTGAGTGATATCTTCCCAAGCTCTGAAGTGGAACGGTGAAGAGGCATTGTCCTCCTGAACTCCTGCCCACCAGAAGCGTCTCACTATGGCATTAAGCTTGGAAAGGAATTTTTTGGTGAAAAGGATGTTTGCCATGTAGTAAATAGGAATGGAAGCGAAGACAGAGTTGATGTAAGCCAGTCTGCCGGCATGGTTGAGTTTATTGGCCTTGATGATTGTTAGCTTGGCTCTGAATTTTTGCTCAATGAAAGCATAGGCTTGTGTTCTGGCTGACTGGGCTAGAATCAGAGGGTGGCCCAGATGAATGGTGCCGGAGTCAATAGGCTGGACCGGAAAGACATTGTGGATTTGGGCTTTGAGGCCATCATCCACTTGGCGGCTGAAAAGAATCGATGATTTGGCCCAGTTGGGCGTTTGGCCTGACATTTCACAGAAGGAGTCTATAATCATTTTAGTAACAGTAACCTCCTGTAGGTCAGCCTTCCGACAAATAATTAAGTTGTCTGCAAAGAGTAAAGAATGGATTGGGGGGCAGGATGGGCCTAAAGAGATACCTGTGAGTGTGTTGTCCTGTAGTGCTTGTTGCAGACGAATGGACAGTTCATTAATTGCTAGGACAAAAAGGTACGGCGAGAGGGGACAACCTTGTCGGATTCCTCGTTGCGATCGAAAGCGACCGTGAGCCTGTCCATTGATTAGCACAGAGAAAGCAGGCGCAGAAATGCAAGCATGCACTAGATCGATGAAATGAGCATGAAACCCCTGACGTCGGAGGGCATGAAGGATGATGCTCCATTCTATTCTGTCAAAAGCTTTGGCTAAGTCTATTTTGAGCATGAAACCCTTGTGCTTCCACGTGCTTAAGCGAAAAGAGTGAGCTATTTCCTGAGCCAGAATAATATTTGTGTTGATACGTCTACCAGCAATGAAAGCATGTTGAGAGGCATGGACATAATCAGGCAGGTGATCTTTAATGCGTTGAGCTAGAGATTTGGCTACAATTTTATAAATAACATTACAGAGACTGATAGGTCTAAAGTCCTGAGGAATGAGAGGATGCGACTTTTTGGGAATAAGCACAATGCATGTATCCTTAAGAGTAGGGTGTAGGTAACCTGTGGTATAGAACTGCTGTACCAGGTGGAGGACATCTTGCTTAATCCACGGCCAGGCTGCTCTGTAGAAGGCGACATTAAGTCCGTCAGGTCCCGGGGAAGCATTCTTTTTCATCTCTCTGATAAGTCCCAGCAGTTCCTGTTCGTCTGGTGTAGAGTTTGTGAACTCATCTTGTATAGTGGCCAAATGATCGACGTTGTTGTTTGGATCTGCATGGTTAAGTTGAGTGGCAAAAAGATTTTGAAAATAGGCAATGAAAATATTTGCTATGTCCTGGGGTGTTGCCACCGGGTTACCATTTTCATCTTGGATGAAGTTAATCCTGTTTTTCCTTGCACGTTTGACGATTGATTGATGAAAGAAATCGGTATTTCTATCTCCAGCCGTTGCCCAAAGCTTTTTGAGGCGTTGTCTATGGTACTCAGCATTTTTAGTTAGCAGGTCTTGGTGATTTTGAAGCAAGGTTGCTTGGAGGCTGTGATTTTGCTGCTGCGGTGGTAGACTTTGCTGCAGAAGAAGCTTTTGCTCAATCGTTTCTAGCTGGGTGTGGAGAGGTTTTTTCTTTTTTTCTCCAGATTCTGAGATCGGTAGCGAGGCTTTTGGTTTTGGCTTGGAATGCTGCTTGTGGGTAGGAGTTCCAGCTTTGAGTCGCTGTCGGCGTAAAATCGTCTTCCAGCAACCACCAGTTCTCAAAACGAAATGGTTTCCTTGCTTTCTTGGTTTGTGAGTCGAGGATAGCTAGGATCGGTGTGTGGTCGCTGTACATCATTGGCAAGTGAAAGACAGCCGTTCGCGGGAAAACTGTGCACCATTCTGCATTAGCCAAACAACGATCGAGTCTTTGAAAAGTGGGGTTAGTCGAGAAGCGCTTATTAGTCCAAGTGTAAGCTGGCCCGCTAAAACCCAGATCAATAAAAGCACAATCTTTAACCAGGCAGCAAAAATTTCGAATCCGAGCAGCATTACCAGGAGTAGGTCCCATTTTCTCACTAACATGCATAATATTATTAAGATCTCCCATACATAAGGTAGGAACACCAGGATTATCTACAACAAAAGCACGGACTTCTTCCCAGATGCTAGCAGTCTTAACATGATGAGGATCACCATACATACACACTAGATTATACGGGTGATTAGTAGGTTTGTGCAAGCCCCTAGCTAGGATTAAGTGGTGACTAGAATGGATTACTGCAATATCAACATCATCTTTCCACATTAACCAAAGACCGCCTGATTGGCCATCAGCCGGGACAATGTGACTATAGGACTGAAAAACGATTGATCAACTGAGGGATAGTAGTTCTTGAGGATCTGGTTTCAGAAACAAAAATTACCTGCGCTTTCGTGGAGGCGATAAGATATCGGTATTTCTATCTCCAGCCGTTGCCCAAAGCTTTTTGAGGCGTTGTCTATGGTACTCAGCATTTTTAGTTAGCAGGTCTTGGTGATTTTGAAGCAAGGTTGCTTGGAGGCTGTGATTTTGCTGCTGCGGTGGTAGACTTTGCTGCAGAAGAAGCTTTTGCTCAATCGTTTCTAGCTGGGTGTGGAGAGGTTTTTTCTTTTTTTCTCCAGATTCTGAGATCGGTAGCGAGGCTTTTGGTTTTGGCTTGGAATGCTGCTTGTGGGTAGGAGTTCCAGCTTTGAGTCGCTGTCGGCGTAAAATCGTCTTCCAGCAACCACCAGTTCTCAAAACGAAATGGTTTCCTTGCTTTCTTGGTTTGTGAGTCGAGGATAGCTAGGATCGGTGTGTGGTCGCTGTACATCATTGGCAAGTGAAAGACAGCCGTTCGCGGGAAAACTGTGCACCATTCTGCATTAGCCAAACAACGATCGAGTCTTTGAAAAGTGGGGTTAGTCGAGAAGCGCTTATTAGTCCAAGTGTAAGCTGGCCCGCTAAAACCCAGATCAATAAAAGCACAATCTTTAACCAGGCAGCAAAAATTTCGAATCCGAGCAGCATTACCAGGAGTAGGTCCCATTTTCTCACTAACATGCATAATATTATTAAGATCTCCCATACATAAGGTAGGAACACCAGGATTATCTACAACAAAAGCACGGACTTCTTCCCAGATGCTAGCAGTCTTAACATGATGAGGATCACCATACATACACACTAGATTATACGGGTGATTAGTAGGTTTGTGCAAGCCCCTAGCTAGGATTAAGTGGTGACTAGAATGGATTACTGCAATATCAACATCATCTTTCCACATTAACCAAAGACCGCCTGATTGGCCATCAGCCGGGACAATGTGACTATAGGACTGAAAAACGATTGATCAACTGAGGGATAGTAGTTCTTGAGGATCTGGTTTCAGAAACAAAAATTACCTGCGCTTTCGTGGAGGCGATAAGATGGGCCAGATGATTTGCTGTCGGACTGCTAAGGCTCCGGCCCGAGCCCTGGCAGTTCCAGCTGAGGTGGCTCATTGTTCACCTGACGCCTTTGAGGCTGGCGCCCTAGCCTGTGCATCAGTGTCGTGAGTCCGTTCCTTGCCTCTATGGCCACTTTGATGAACCCATCGTTGGGCTGCAGTGCCGGCCTCATGGCCGGGAAGCAGCAACCAAGGATCACGCGTACAAGCCAGCTGCTCAATGCCACCTGCAACAATACGAGTACCTTGAAGTGGAGCCAGGTCCAGCACCGGGAGAGGAACGAGGCCTAGAGGCCATGTCCCGGCACCGAGTTGGGCAGCGCTCTGGTCTGGAGCCACCAGAGGAAGAGTGCAGGAGACGCTGGGGGAGCAAGCTTGGCGTTGTCCCGCAGTCGTGGTCGGAGGACGGTCCAGAACTGCAGCAGAGAGACGACGACAGGTGGGCGCAGGACGATTTCCATCGTCTCGATGGACTCCAACTTGAGTGCCCCTCTGATGCGAGGCGAACTGCACCATCCCCATTAGCTGGAGGTGCTGGGAATGGTCCCCGTAGCCAAGATGGTGCAGAAGAGCTGGATCTGGTGGTTGTGGCTGGGGCTGGATTAATGGGATTTGTGGTGGAGGCTGAGGTAGCGATGGTTGCCATGGATTTTCCTCCATGTTTTCCATGGATCTAGATCTGGTTGTCTGGTGCAAGGGAATGGGGAAAACGACGATGTAGGTGGATGCAGGGGCCGAATCAATGGTTAGCGACATGAATCGGTGGGTGAAATGCTCATGGCGCTGGAGGTGTAGCCTGTGGACAGAGATTGATCGGTGGATTTTGGAAGGAATCGCAAGAACAGGGGCTGGGAGGAAGGGGAGCGGCATTTCGCCTGCTACAGTAACAATCTTTTTTTCATCAGCTATATACTCACGAGTTAGTCCAGTTTATTTCCAGTACCAGAAACCGGACATAAGGCATTTTTTTCTGAATTTGAATGCGGATAGCGTTAAGACGCCGGTTTTCTGCAAAACCGGTCAGCTTTATCGAAAAGCTGAGATAGAAATTTCAGAAACTGACACAGAAAAATAAAAAAGGAAAACCAAAAGGAAAGAAACTCACTTCATCTAGAGAAGAGACGACTCAGCAACGGCGGCGGCTTCCCCACGCGTCAGCAGCTCAGGCGAGATCTGCCTTGCCATTGCCATGCACTAGAGCTGCTTTGGCCTCAATGGTTGCCCGGCTTATCGCTCTTAGCTGTCAGCTAACCGGGTTCCAGTCCCGGTTCCATGGGGATGAGGCACAGCGGGGCACTGCTAGCAGGAGACGGGGCATGGCGGGATGCAGTGAATGGCAGATGGGGTGTGGCGGCAGTGGACGGGGAGCACAGGGGTCTGCAGGCGAGCAGTTTGGGCGGACGGGGTTGGGGAAGTGGATAAAGTAGTCTTTTTTTTCTTTTTTCCACGTTATTTTTCCATCATTTGTATGGCCGGCCAAAAAATCTTGTTGCACCATTTGGTCTCAATTTCCATCTAGTCTTTTCACTTATTTCTGTAATACAAGTTTTTTTTTTCAAAAATTCAGATTCGTTCAAAGTTTGAACTCGAAGATCAGTTATCCGCCAGAGCCTGACTAGACCGATTTTCCTTCCGACAGTTTGGAGAACCCTGGTTTCTTGGATCATTGAGCTGAGAAAATATATCTTGTGCATTTTCAAGCACTTGTCCCGTCTCCCATGTTTTGTGGTTAATTTATTGGGGTTAGATTGGGAGAAAGAGAGCTAATGAGTTAAAACACCATCTCATGAACGTTTGATCAGTAACGTTCAAAGGAAAAATCTGTGAGCATTCATTCCTCTTGAAGTGTGAAGGCTCCTAGATGCCAGGTGTCACTGTTGAGCCACCAAAGCTTTTTTTGGTTGGCCATTGAGAAGTTTGTTAAAGCCCTGGTTCCCCTCTGGGAGGAAGGAATTGAATCAAGAAAGACACAAGCTCGATTAATATGATTGCTTTGTGCGGAATAGGGTTGAGAGAAAACCCATCTTCTTTGAGCACCTCAATGGAGCGTAGTTCCAACCGTGGTAAAAAAACAGTGTGTCTCAAATTTAGTCTGCTTGTTCTTCATTCTGAATTAAGGCATGGTTTAGTTGTTGGAGACACATATAATTGTAAGATGTTGTTGGACAATTTAAAATGTGTTTGATACACATAATACAGATTTTTTAATATCTCAATGTCTAAAACATTGTTACTCTTTTTTTGGGGGAAAACTGCCGAGTCCACCATGCACTTTATTCTCATGAAAAATATTGATTATCCTTAATAATTGCTAGTGCTCCTTCCATCCAAAAATATAAGAATTTCTACAGTTTTAAATAGGAGAGTTGGAGTGCGCCACAACTAATTAGGATAATTTGAGTGTACCTAATTTTGCCAATTAGAAATATATCATCCCACATCGAGATGGTGAATGGCAAAACCTTCAATTTAGGCCTCACAAATACAAACAAAATTTTATCTATGTTTGCATTTTCTTGAATTTCTTGTTCTTGCCAGTTTTGAATGTCGAGCATGTCGTAGTTTTGGATCAGGGACTGGGGGCCCAGCAGACGGCATATATTCGGGAGCACAGGGGTCTGCAGGCGAGCAGTTTGGGCGGACGGGGTTGGGGAAGTGGATAAAGTAGTCTTTTTTTTCTTTTTTCCACGTTATTTTTCCATCATTTGTATGGCCGGCCAAAAAATCTTGTTGCACCATTTGGTCTCAATTTCCATCTAGTCTTTTCACTTATTTCTGTAATACAAGTTTTTTTTTTCAAAAATTCAGATTCGTTCAAAGTTTGAACTCGAAGATCAGTTATCCGCCAGAGCCTGACTAGACCGATTTTCCTTCCGACAGTTTGGAGAACCCTGGTTTCTTGGATCATTGAGCTGAGAAAATATATCTTGTGCATTTTCAAGCACTTGTCCCGTCTCCCATGTTTTGTGGTTAATTTATTGGGGTTAGATTGGGAGAAAGAGAGCTAATGAGTTAAAACACCATCTCATGAACGTTTGATCAGTAACGTTCAAAGGAAAAATCTGTGAGCATTCATTCCTCTTGAAGTGTGAAGGCTCCTAGATGCCAGGTGTCACTGTTGAGCCACCAAAGCTTTTTTTGGTTGGCCATTGAGAAGTTTGTTAAAGCCCTGGTTCCCCTCTGGGAGGAAGGAATTGAATCAAGAAAGACACAAGCTCGATTAATGTGATTGCTTTGTGCGGAATAGGGTTGAGAGAAAACCCATCTTCTTTGAGCACCTCAATGGAGCGTAGTTCCAACCGTGGTAAAAAAACAGTGTGTCTCAAATTTAGTCTGCTTGTTCTTCATTCTGAATTAAGGCATGGTTTAGTTGTTGGAGACACATATAATTGTAAGATGTTGTTGGACAATTTAAAATGTGTTTGATACACATAATACAGATTTTTTAATATCTCAATGTCTAAAACATTGTTACTCTTTTTTTGGGGGAAAACTGCCGAGTCCACCATGCACTTTATTCTCATGAAAAATATTGATTATCCTTAATAATTGCTAGTGCTCCTTCCATCCAAAAATATAAGAATTTCTACAGTTTTAAATAGGAGAGTTGGAGTGCGCCACAACTAATTAGGATAATTTGAGTGTACCTAATTTTGCCAATTAGAAATATATCATCCCACATCGAGATGGTGAATGGCAAAACCTTCAATTTAGGCCTCACAAATACAAACAAAATTTTATCTATGTTTGCATTTTCTTGAATTTCTTGTTCTTGCCAGTTTTGAATGTCGAGCATGTCGTAGTTTTGGATCAGGGACTGGGGGCCCAGCAGACGGCATATATTCGGTCGCCCTCATCATCCTCACCAAATCTATTATATTATTATTAGCACTATTTCATTAGGTTTCTTACCACATTGTGCTAATTTAGCACACCAGCTTAGAAGGGAAACACTAGAAGAACAACCCCACATCTGTCATGTTGGCTACTTGAACGGTTTCTATTTGAAGGAAATTCACATTACGCATTAGAGATAAATATCCAGAAGACATAGTTATTAAATCCTTACAATCCTATTATGCACATTTGGTATTATGAGTTTGGATCCAAATAAAGCATGATTTTTAGTTGTTGGATACACATAACTGCAAGATGTGTACTATTGGACCATGTAAAATGGGCTTCATATGCAAAATACAGATAGTTTCAACGCACATTTTTTTTACATAATATATGGGGACCGTTATAGTATATTAACTGCAGTTGCATTGTCCAAACTTGGTCGACACTCAATGAGCAAAAAAGAAACTACTCGCGTTTCACATAATACGACCAAAATAGAAATTTTGTATCTGATACCAAAATCTTGTTACCTTTTTCTTCAATTGGGTTACCATATATTTCACACAAGAGTAGTACTGAGGATAGGCATGGTTAGCGGCGGCGAAGGGAGGCCAGCCAGAAGTGGCATAGCATGGGGCTGGTAGGTACTTGTGGAGTGCTTGTTCTCAATTCTAAATTAATGGTTGAATTTAGTTGTTTGAGACACATAATTACAAGATGTGTAGTGTTGGAGAATGTAAAATGTGCTTCATACACATAATGAAGATGTTTTAGTATCTAAATGTCTAAAACATTGTTACTCCGGTTTCTGGGGTAAAACCACCCGTCTACTTTGGCATTTCAGAATTTACCGTTTATATAGCAGTACTAACTTGTATATTTGAAATTGTTATCAGATATAGAGGATTGTACATAAGGCGGGTCTCAAAAAATTCTGCTATATATGTTCTGTGAGGGTCAACAGTTTATTAAGGTAGAATAACATACAGAGACCATAGTGTCTTGATACTAGGGAGGCAGGAATTGGTCCACTCAGCAAATTCTTCTGAAGTTCCAAGCTCACAAGGTTTTTTTCATTTCCCAAAGATGAGGGGTATCGATCCCGTCTGTTGTTCCATGCAACCTGCTGTGGAACAACACCACTCATATATTGCATAGGGAGTTAATCACGGGAATTCTTTGTGTGTATCGAACGTGAGGATATGTTCTAACAAATTGTACACATATTTTTCAGTGTGCACCTAGCGAAGTAGGTATTGTGCCAGAGAGAAGGTTATCCTGAAGATCCAGGTTGAGTAGATTACTCAGCTTTCCCAGTGTTGTTGGTATTGATCCATTCAGTCCATTACCAGAAAGCTCCCTACAAACATTGGTAAGTCAACAGCTCAAATTTGTAATTAATTTTGAGGGTCTGGTTGTTGGATCCGAAGTATTTTTCTATTTTTATCTAAACTGATTCTTCTAAAGATCCCCAAGCTCTGGAATCTGAGGGCTTGACATACTTACATTCCTTAAATCCCAGCAAAAAAAAGAATAAAGTAGCAGGTCCGTTCACTTCAACATAAAAAGATTTTCAGAAATTTATACCATCTACTCTATATAATGTTCAACGAGTCAGAAGTTTTGAATCTTTCTTACTTTTCTTTTATTTTTAGAAACAAAGAATACAAATGGCTACAATCCTACAAGAAATGTATGCAAATCATAATAATAAGAAGAGGAGAGGGTGGCATACAATAGGATTACGTGGCTTTCATTGTCGCAAGTGACATACTCCCAAAAGCAGGGATTGACAAGGGTTGGACCCCAGCTATCCAGTGTAGTGATTGGCTGCTCCCACCCCCATCT
>LAPY01002084.1:47548-57912 GCA_000970635.1 Eragrostis tef | reverse complement strand
GAGGCCCTCGCCCGAAGCGACAGCCCCGCCCGCTTTTCAGTTTCGCCGTAATCTGAAAACGAAGCTTCTGGTCTCACGTTGAGAAAGGAATAGCGTAGAGAAATAGCAAATAGTTGTCACTAGACATCATGTTTGACCTTTCGTCTTATTTAAAAAAAATTATCTAAATATAAAAACAAATATGTATGATTAAAATATAGTCAATAACAAAACAAATTGTAAAAAAATAAATAAGATTTGCGTAAAAATTTTGAATAAAATGAGCGGTCAAAAAAGTCAACAGTGAACTAAACAGAGACATCCAAAACAATTGCACTTCTCGTGACTTGTTTTGTGCGGAGGTAACAGACGAAGGTCCGGGCTCGATCCAAAAGAATGCAACGAACACGTTGGTGACCTTCGCTCCTGCTCACTACTTCGGAAGGCACTAGAAATCAGCAAGCGGCGTTCTCGGCTCGTCTGTTCTCAGCTGGCGCGTTCTCGGCTCATCCGTTCCCGGTACCAGCTGAGAATCGCAGGGTGACCCAGTGAATGGCAGTCGGACCCAGGGACGAACGGCGCGGGCCCACTTGTCATCAAGCGAAGGCTAATAAATAGCCTTGTGTGTGTTTGTTGACCATTCTGCTCTTAAAATCCTTTTGTACAGAATATTCGTGAAATTTAGTTGGTAATCAAGGATAGAATGGACCACTGTAATTGTCCTTTGGTCGTCACTATAAATACCCTCTCTCACTACCTGGAGAGGAGAGAGCACATGTACAATTATTAATAAAAAATCTCTACTGTTAATTATTCACATTGTGCCATTCCTGTTCTCGTGCTTTTTACTTTCTGTTCGGGTTACAGACTCCGGTCTATAATCCAACATAAATAGCTAATATAGATAAATAGATTGGTTTAGTTTGGTGGCACCATATATCATATTGGGTTTGGTTTGGTTTGGTTGCGAATGGTTAGAACGGATATGGTTGCAATTTATAGTTAGATCCCGGTTTCCCGTTGTGAGTTCTACCTTTATGTGAAACCTAAGTCAAAAGTTGGACGTTAAAATTAAAAACTTTGTGTTTACAATTTAATTTTTTGTCGAAATCAACTAAATTTGTTTAAACTTACTCAGTACGATATTTAGCTACTCTGTGCAAATCAATATGACTATATCTATATGTGGGACTCACGTCAAGAGCCGGACTTTAAAACTAAAATCTCGCGTTTATACCTAAATTTTTTGTGGAAATCAATTGAAATTTTTAGAAATGACTCAGACCCCCTTTGTTTGTGATTGTGATTGTAAGAATCCAGTTTTTGATTGTGGATTGTAGAATCTGAGATTGTTAAAATCTGGAGGACAAAATCTAATGGGTGTTTGTTTGTCTGGATTCTACAATCCAACTTATACATCATTTTAGTCACTTACAGTGGGGTTATAGTGGCAAATGGGTAAATATTTCTGTCATAATACAGCAAAAGCTAGTCCTGAGCAGACTGTGAATTCTGTGTCGGATTCTGAAACAGATTATAGAATCCAGACTCACAATCCAACTCTTTGTTCCAGCTTCTGCTTTTAGAATCCACAATCCATAATCAAAAGTTCAAACAAAGGGGGCCTCAATATGACGGCCATCTACTATATGCAAATATGTGCAACTCAGTATGGCCATATCTATATATGAGACCCACGTTAAGAACCGAACCCTAAAACTAAAACTTCGCACTAAAAATTTAATCGAAATTGACTGAAACGTTTATAGATGACTGACTATGACCAGTGTTTAAAAAAGCGGCGCCTAGACGCGATTAAGCGGCGCCTAGCCGCTAGGCAGTGGTGGAATGCTTAGCTTTCACGTAATCTCCCCCGTTAAGCGCTGAAACGCCTAGGCGTCGAAAAGCAGCGGAAAGCGGCGCTTTCTTCCGCTTTTTCCCGCTCAACTGGATGCTGAGGAAAGCATTTGGCGGCAACAGGCCCAAATCGACCGCCACCAATCCACTCCTGCTAGCCCGCTGCTGGAAATTGGTCGTCCCTTGCCGACCAGTGCCAATTGGTCCTCTCCCGCCAGCAATTCGTCCCTTCTCTCCGGCGATTCGTCCCTTCCTCGAGGATTCTCCCCTCTGCTGGCCAAATTGGTCCACAACCATCAGATTCCATTGGATCGTGAGCTCGTCTTCAATTCTTCACCTTGGGCACCCCTGGATCTCGTCTCCCCTCGGCGAATGGCAGCTGCTTTTACTTTTGGGATGGAGCAGCTGCTGCTTCTGCGTGTACGCTGTGCGCAAGAAGAGATGGCGGCGGCTACGTGCGTGGGAGACTGGAAGCAGGCAAGATCAAGGGCAGCTCGGTGTCTACTTGGGCTGCTTGGGCTACGTGGGGTATATGGGCCGTCATAGTGAAGCCAATAGCTGAAGTCTAGGGCCTTTCTTCCTCTCTTCTTTTTATTTTTTTCCTTAATCCCTTTTTTTTAGATAAAGGGAACTCTATTTCATCAAGCAAATGAAAATATCCCGGCTTCTTCATCTTTCGATGAATTTAACCGTCCATTATTACAAAGTTTCGCTATGTGTAGACTCCGTCTACCACATAGAAGAATTACCAAACATTACAAATAAAAACATCCCGGCCTCTTCATCTTTCGATGAATTTAACCGTCCAAACATTACAAAGTTTTCCTTAATCCCTTTATCTTGCCTAGACATGTCACCGCTTTTTGGCGAACGCCTAGAATGCCTAGGCGGCCTAGGCGCTAGGCAGTGCCTCACCACCCGCTTTCATGTACCGCTTTTTTAAACATTGAATATGACAGTTAGATATTATGTGCAAATCAATATGGTTATATCCATATGTGGGACCCACGTCAAGAGCTGGAAAACTTCGCTTTCACACCTAAACTTTTTGTCGAAATCAACTAAAATTTTGAGAGATAACTCAGTATAACGTTTAGCTACTATGTGCAAATCAGTATGGCTATATCTATATGTGGGACCCACATCAAGAGTCGGACCCTAAAACTAAAACCTCGTGTTCATACCTAAATTTTTTATCAAAATCAACTAAAATTTTTAAAGATGACTCAGTATGATGACCAACTGCTTTATACAAATTTATAAGCTTAGATCAACATATGGGTCTCACATCTAAGTGGATAAGTTTGGACTTATTTAAAGACAATCTAACATATTTGAAACTACTCATGAACCCATGGGCATGAATTCATAGCAAACTAATGGATTAAACCTATTTGAACCCATTATATGGTTGAGTAGGTGCATTAGTATAATTGGGGCAAGGTGGGTTGGGTTGGGTTGAGAAAATGAAAATTTTGATGGGGTTGGATTGAGAGAAAATAGGTTAAATGACTTTGGGATGGGCAGGGTATGGGGTGGATTTCAACCCATTCTCATGGTTAAGCCCAGCACGACGACTCGGAGCATGCGCACGCGGAACATCAGAGATTAATTAAGTTGCTAATTTTTTGATACTACTCTAGACTTGATAAAATACTAGACATCAATAGTGGATTTTTAAGATTAAATCTAGACCGTTTGATCAAACTAATAGTCACTAGTTTTGAAAAACTAATGGTCATTATTTTGAACAGTAGAACTGGTCTTTTAGAAAGATGCAAAAAATAAAAGAAAATGTATGTCACAAGATACACCGTCGACGAATCTAAGGTTCTGAATTCTTAAAGGTAAGATACAAATAGTAAAGCTAACTGTAATCCAGAAAATGTCGCATGACCGAGCAATAACAAACAGTGCAGATCTTCAAGACAAGAATTTTGCAGTTACTGTAGGAGCGCCTAAAACGTTCCTCTTCATACGAAGATGGGGGAAATAGAGTGGCATACACACGGATAACGGAGTTGTCGTTGTTGCAAGTGACATGAAACCAGGTGCAGGGATTGACAAGGGTAGGATCCCAGCTCTCCAGCACATTGTTCGGGTCATACCATGACTGCCTTTGCGCATACAGTATGTCACCTTCAAATCACAGCAGCAGGTTTCAGAAAAGGGGATTAACAATTATGCCTTTCAAATGATCATAAGAGATTTGGTATGTGGGTTACCTTCAGTGTTGCAACTTGCCAGTGTTGCAAGAGCAAGAAAGCCAGCAAGGAGTGTTGCTGCTGTTTCAAAGCTAGAAGCCATTGCTGCAAACCTGTGAACTTCTTGGCTGAAATGTTAGATGGATAGGCCTTTATATACAATCGTATGGAGAACTAAAGGGATACCTTTTGAAGTTTCCATGGCCTGATTAGTCGTTTTTCCTTCTCTGACCTGATGATGTACTCTTCTGAGCAACAATAATGTGCCAAACCATGAACTGGATTTGTTACTCTGACCAAGTAAAACTTTCATGTGACTCGTTTGACCCACTACGCTGCTGTGATGGCTACACTCAACAATCCTAGTCGCAGTCCGAATACTGCACCAAGACAAAGGTTTGCGCGTACAAGGTCCAAGTCTTCTAGTCAGAATGTTTGAATGGAGCTCTTTTGGCTGTTTTCTTAGTGGTAAGCAGAGATGAAAGTTTTTTGTGCTGTTTATGCACTATCAAAAGTTTTGTCAGTCTCTTCGCTTGATAAAAACAGATGGATTAATTTTTTAGGCAAAACAAGTGACTCCGGGGGCTAATACCACATATATTTCACAGGGTAAACGCCGAAGACAGAGGTCCAAATTTCACAATTCTTAGTAGGGAGCTCCTCTCTTTTTGTTCATGATTCTTTGCTTCTTTTTTAGCTAGCAGCACAGGTTTGTATAGTCTTTCCTTCTGTTACCCCTTGGGGCTCTGTACAGTTTTTTCAGTTCTGTCTTTTATTTAATATACGCAGTGGGAGCTTCTCTCGCTCTTTTACCGTCAAAAAAAAAAGGTACACCTTCAGTATTGCAGCTTGCAAGTGTTGCAAGAACTAAAACGCCAGTGAGGCGTAGGAGAACAGCTGCCCTTTGAGCTGCAGACCGATATGCCATTGCTGAAGTTTCTGATCTGAACTTGACTGTATCAAGTTTTCTGAACAATCGGGGAAGAATTTTATACTGCTAGATTCCCTGAATAGTCTTCATTCTGGTTGCTCAAAACAATATAGAAAAGTAAAGAAAGAAAACGAATTTGTTTGGTGCAAATACCAATATGGGAATGGTTTTCTCCACCTGGAACATTGAATCTTCCTGATGGGCTAACCTTTTGTCTTCCACTTACTGGATATAGTAGTCTTCGCATCCCTTTGATGGTTATGTGCCAATCAAGTCCTGAAGTACACCTACTTTCCAACTTCCAAATAAATCATAGGGTGTAAACCCTGCCCAGTTATTTATCGATGGTGGCTAGGATGCTGTGTATTCTTGCAACAAAGAATTCTTTTTTATGAGGAAGGATTCTTATTGTTTTTATTTTGTTGAGAGTAGGAAAGACAGATATCTTGAAACTAGGGATGTAATGAAAATGTTAATTACAAATACACCAATATTTGCTATGTGCTCATTTCTAGTCTGCAAGTATGTGCGCCGTAGAGGTCCACAGCACAAGAAAAGTGGCTAGGATCCTGTAGTTAGTCAGGGATATTTCCAGTAGTTACTTTGATTTTTTTTTTTGGACCAGGAAACAGCGAGGGAGGCCCCCACTGTAAATTTTCATTAATTAATATAAGGAAAAGAAAACAACAGTCACTGTACAAACTAAAAGAAGAGCAAAAAGACCTCAAAGAGGAAGGTTAGAAAATCTATGTACAAACTATAAGAGAGAGTCAACCGAAGGGAGGAAGGCTGCTCGGTCACTATCCTTAAATCAACTCCAGCTTGTAATTTACAGTCATCTTTGAAGCCTTTCTTCCAAGCCTGGAGGCCTGGGGCCTTATTTTCAAAAATCATATTATTCCTCTGTCTCCAAGCCTCAAGCCTCGCCACATCCCTATTACACAGTCTTTAATTTCTTGACAATTCTCACCAACATGATAGAAGAGTTAAATCAACTTTTTGTTCTTTATTTTAGGTATTCCATTTGCATTCCAACTTTGAGGACAAAGCTTGAATTATTCTATTATTTGCTAAATTTCTAGACATTTCTCAAAGTTCAAATGTAAGTTCACTTTGGGTCATCAATGAGTATCCATGTATGACACTCCATGGATTTATTTTTGTGCCTATCTTATAATAACATTAAGATAGGTGGTTAAGTTCACAGATGTAAACGCATATGGTTAATAAGTAATCACAAGTTTTCAACAGATTCTTCGAACAACACACTAGTCTTTAGTCAAAACTTTTGAGGGGGGCTTTACTGGATTTTATTTATTTATTTTTTAAAAAAAGATTTCTAGCGTTTGTTTGGATTCTGGACTATTCTCTTATTAAGTCCTTTAGACCCTTGTGCACTTCTTTGTAAGCTTCAGTGTCTCCTTCGAAGAAGATAAGTTAGGACAGGTTAAGATAATTAGGACAGGTTAAGAACACAAGTAAAATTAGTGATTTGTCTTCCTGGTGGAAATACTAGATCCAGTACACCAGTCAAGTAAACACACTGGGGATAAGTAAACCCAAATTTTCCACAGAAACTTCCAACAACACGTGTGTTGTCTGTCTTGAAGTCAAAATGTTTGAATGCAGCAATTTCTTCGATTTGTTTTCTTTAAAAGAATGAATAGCACTTGTCCGGCTATTTCTTCCTCCAAGTAGTATTATATCTAAAGTCAAATAAATTAATTTTGATTTCTCTTGACCATTCTGCCATTAATTTTTCAGGCCTTTAGACTCATTGGTCTACACCATGAAATGCACTAAAAAATAGCCTTATCTGACAACTGCATTTATAATCATATATAGGAGATTGATCTCCCAAATTTTCTAGTACTGATCAACTTCCAAGTAACACGCACATGACCATTGAGCACACCAAGGATCAGGGACAATTATTGTGGTCTGGAAATGCGTACCATAGATTTTCATTTGATGCTCTGTGCTTCAGTTAGAAAACTCTGACCAGGTTACAGTAAGAAACTCTATCCTTTCCTATTATTTATGATTCTATGACACATGAAGAGTTTACTATCAGATGGTAAATACTTCCCGTTATACAGATATAGATTGTGGTTCCTTCTTTCTTGGTGGCTTATGATGGATCAAAGATCTATTGGACTAGGCACTTTCATGTGTAAACTAGAACTTCTGCTATTTTCTGCAGTACAGTGGAAGGAAGCATCGTAAGTGGAACCATCATTTAGTCTGTACTTGGTCTTCATCGTCATTCAGATGCTCCTTGAGGCTCTGAATCTGTGGTTGGCAATTGACATTTTCCCAGACTGAATCTGTGCTTGGCAACTCATACCCTTCTGGTCTCAGCGACAGCGCAAACTCCGGTAGATCAGGTATTATTTGAAGGGCGCTGCACCACAAAATTAGCAAACTCGTAACTATAGCAAAAACAAATGTGAGTATCATAGGTTATTCAAGTTCTTGAGCCAAATCAAAGACTATCATCCCAAAATATTCTGAAAGTGTATGTTCCTTTTTGGTACTACAAAGGCATTTATCATCAATAAACTTTCATCAACTCTGCAACTTTCCATTAGAGTTTGAGTTACTCCAACGATGTGGGCTTTACCTATTCTTGTCTTGTTCAAACAGATGTCCGTACACTTGGAACTTTTTGTATGCGACATCTGGAATTTTCTTGTGCATGTTCTTCATGACGCCCCAAGGAGGCGGTACCCTACATACAATTGATTCAGTAACATGCTTCGTCAGCATATGCATTTTGATTCAATGTAAACTGCTAATACCCTAGACTAGTATCAGACCTAGTGACAGGATTTGCTAAGCAGAAACTCAAGCAAGCCCTCTTGCTTTCCGAAAGTAGGTCATCAGCTGCAGAGAGGCAACAGACTGCGCTGATATGGTTGGCTGCCTCACCGCCCTTGTCAAGCACGAGACCATGGTAATAATATGCTACTGCCTGGTAGCAAGATGTAACAGCATGTAAACAGCATAAATAAGGTATTTGGCGTTGTGCAGGAATTAAGTTGTGTCATAAGGCAACCTTAGCCTCCATGCATTTCCACTTCAGGAACAGCAGAAGCTTCTTTCCATATGAATCGCTTGTGTCGCATCCGGACAGGCAGTAGTGAGCCTGCCACGAACAGTGAGGACAAAATGTAATGTCATAGAAATGCTCAAACATGATAAAAACATAGATTAAACATTAGCTTATTGCTGGAACACTGACCTGAGAAAAATAGGTGACTTGTTCACAGGCCAGCCTCCTTTTTACTGACAGTGTCGCCTTTTCACACTCAGAAGCCAAGCCAAGCTGTATTTCTACACACTATTTTGAAGGGGAGATAGAGCAAGGCGATTAACAACTATACTTCATAACATTTAGATTATTCAAGGATAAAAGGTATAATTACCTGAGCCAGTGCCTGAATTGAGATGGCCTCAAGCATACCTTCCTGCAAGTAACTTGGAAAGCTCTTCCTGTAATTGAGAACCGGAGGCGAAGTAAGTACTTGCTTAATGGAAAAATCTGATGAGATCATTTCTCAAGGCTATTTTTGAAATGCAAGGTGATGGCATACTTGACTTGTGCAGGTATCTGAACAAGTATTCGATGAACAGAATAGTCTAAGCATCCCGATGCCCTGAGCAACGAATCGACAACGTCCTTCTTTGCATCTGCAACAAGTTCATCATCACAAGAAGAATCATGTCCCGAGTTTTATCATACTCAACCAAGTATTTATGAAATGGAAACTTCTCATATGTTGGTGGAAAATGTATTCTCTAATATTGTTACAATCATCAAAATACTACATTCGTAGTCCCAAGCGGTCACTGAATGATTGAAACTATTTTCTGCCATTGAGGTCATCATGAAAATTTGTACATCTAATTCTAATCCAAAAAAAAAGACAGACCTTCGGATACCTTCCTTTCACCTCCAGATTGACCGTTCTTTGGAATGAGTATCAGGTTCGCCTCAAACAATGCAAGCATAGCCATCATGTGCACGACAGACAGCACTTCATACCATGCGCTCGCCAAACAACACTCCTGATATGTCCTCTTGCAAACAATTCAGTAAAGGCATCCAGATAAGTGGAATTAGAATAGTACAAGAACTGAACTAGCTCTCACCTGGTCATCATCTAAAGTCTTCCACCTAAATTGAACTGATGATTCAAGACGGCTCTCTGTTGAAAGAAAGAATAAATCATTTTAGAACTTTAAATAACCAAGTGAATTACAGAAAAGTGAATATGAAAAAATTGAAACCTTTCATTGTTAGACCAAGAACAACTGGCAAGTACTCCTCTAGCGCGTGTTGCAGTTCCGAAACAGCTGATACATCCGCATAATCTGTGCAGAACATCACCAAATCAACAAACCATTGCAAGTAGTGTACCAAACTCAATCCATATGCAACAGACCAAAAAATCAGTGATCAACATACAAATTTCCTCAGCCAGAGCGACGACATGGGCACGGAGCGTCGAGAGGCGGTCAACAAGATCCTTGGAAACCAGCCCCCTGAGAGGATGGACTATATCAGAAGCCACCGGGATGCGAACAGTTGGCACGAAGACGGCAACCTCCTGTATGATGCTCCGACGCTTTCGCCCCTTCCCACCTATGCTGCACTTCTTGGGGATCGATGGGCCGCACCCCATCTCTGCAAATCCTATGTAGCAGTAAAATGCAGAGTACCTAATTGTCAAGTCTCTTGAATTATAATTTGGGATTAACAACCTAAAAACGATTTGTAACCAGACAATGAAATGAACACTGAAAGCCACAAAACTCTGAATCGAGCAGCTTAGAATCGATCTAGACATGCTGAATCTTGATAATTTCAGAAATCATAATTTAAATGACTCAGCTTCAGCCGTTTTGGCATAAATGATATCATCGAACATGTTGTGGATCTCTGCACCCAACACTGAAATGTGGCCACTCAACCAAAAGCATTATACGCAGCAAACATGAACAGATAAGATGAGAGGAAGCAGCAAGAACATTCAGTTCTCCCCACACTTACAATGTGAGCCAAGATGGCAGCTGCAGGCAGGTGACCTCAAGAAGTTGACCCTGCACATCGATACGAAAAGGTCACTCGTCAAAGGGCCCCGGCTTTATAGTTGCGAACGGAAAGGTAAAGCGAGAGATGGATTACGAGGAGGCGACGCAAATGGCAGCAATGGACCCGGGTCTGCTCAGAGAGAGAGAGTGAGAGAGAGAGAAAGAGATGTTTGCATAATGGCATGTAGATACCGAGGAGGAAGGAGTGGGAAGACGGAGAGCACATGGCGAGGCCACAGGAGGAGCATCCGCCTCCTCGTCCTCGCCCAAGTGGAGGATGTACTGAACCCACTAAC